>JAJONR010003088.1:0-95453 GCA_029582245.1 Solanum etuberosum | reverse complement strand
CCCCCCCGCCCCCGCCCCCCCCATAAATGATGAAACTGCACCAAGTCCTTTTTTTTAAAAAAATTACTTCTTAATCTTGTAAATTAACATGCATTATTATTTTACAAACAAATAATTAAGTAAACAAATTAAGGGTAAATATGTAATTTTATTATTTTAATCCATGTATAACTAATATCCTCATAACTTATTCCACTATTTACCCCGCATAAAATTATACATAGATTTCTTCATAAGTTATGTGAGTATTAGCTACGTAGGATTACAAAAATACAACCAAACACCACATAAAATCAATACATGAATAATTTTTATACAACATTTGGAGTCACACCAACCAAACATTGTACAAAATTTATACATGAATAATTTTGATTCTATTTACAAACCAAACATGGTATAAAATTAATACATGAATAACAAAGTTATTCATGTATTAATCTTTCCGTTATCCAGTAACCAAACGGGTCCTAAGGGTACAATGATAAACTTACCTAGTTTCTTAAGGACATGAAATCTAAAATGGTGACATCTAAATAGAAACAGGAGAATACTTGTCATTTCACAAAATCAATATATAAATGAATTATTCTTCCTATTTTACCCTTGAGAGCAATGAATATGGAGAAAATCATGTTGGGAGAGTGGCCCTCAAATAGGTCCTATATTGCGTAATCTAAATATATTCAGAACTCGAATGCTGGCATCGATCACCGGATAGAAAAAAATACAACTAATTGCTGCTTGCAGAAAATTAGTTTCACGGGAAGTTTGTCAACATCTTTGTATACAAAATTCCTTTAAATTTCCCAAGATTTTGCAAAGCAATAGAGTATGAATATTCATATTAATATAATCAAAAATGAAATCAATATTCAATCAACCCTTTAAACGAAAATATCTTAACATTTTTCCATGAATTTTTGACTTTTCAATCTTAGTAAGTGTTGAATAAATGACCAAGAGTTTTGTTTTTTTTGTGATAATAGATATGAAGTCGTAGCCAAGAAAAGGGACGAAATCAATGGTGGTATTAATTATTTGCTTCGAAAAATAGAAGAAAACATTTCTGATTTCTTTTTAAAGAAAACTTCAAATAAAAAGTTCAAAAATAATTGTTAGAGAAAAGAATTTTTGGCAATTATATTGATTCTTTAAGAGGTGAGTGATCACTTTAATATAATCTAAATAATTTTAGTCTCCTAAATTAATTTTTGAAATTGAGTTAGAATCGAGCCCCTTTTTTTTTACTATTACATACTCTTATTTCATTTCAAGTTTTATGTAGTGATAAATACTTATGAAATGAATTTTCTACGAGAATTATATTATATTTACAAGTTGGGAGTTAATTTTTCCCTCCATCTATTTTCACTTGTTAAATTACAAGAATTATATTATATTTGCAAGTTGCATCAAAAAATAGGTAATTTTTTTATTAAAAAAAACTAATTAGATTGATTCATCGTCTAGCAACACAATGCTGAACAACTCGAAAAATAATTAAATTTTTTATTATTAATCTCTTCGCTTGTTTCAAGTTCAAATATAATTTTTATCAATAAAAATTATCTTTATTACGTGATTTCTTGTTTGCATAAATAGAAATAGGATTAAATAGTAACGGAAATTTTTCAAAATGAAATCCGATTAAACAAGGAAATTTTTAGGTGATTTGAAGAGAGAAAAGTGGGTAATGGAGCCCAGGTTGAGAAATAAAAGGAAGGTAAATGAATTATATACATTTTATTTGCTAAAAAAATGGACACATTTTTAATAATTATTTTAGAGTGTAGTTGTTTTTAATAATTATGTTAGGAATTTTGACTAGTTAGTTAATTTCCACTTTAAAAAATCATTAGAGAATTTATTATTTGTATTTATTTGTACCATTTTTTTTCATAGTTATATTTATATTTTCTTTATTATATTTATATCTGGTTTGGTATATTAAAAATAACATGAATTGCATAAAAATATTTATTTATAAAGATATCCTTCACAATTATGATGAAAAAGATTTTGAGGGGCAATAAGGTTTTTAAGTATGCTAATGTATGCGTTAAAACTTCTTACATTACTAATACGTAAAAACACATGATATTAGTAATACACAATAAAGTGTACAACTAATGTTTATATTAATTATATATAGCATGAAAAAGTATATCAAACATAATATACTAATACAATAGGTTAATATATATATATACTTTAAATAATACGCTCTACCAAACGACCGCTCCTTCGAAGAAAAGTTAAAAAAAAAAAAAAAAAAAAAGTGACATAAAACATGTCAGAAGCAAGTAGACGTTTTCCTCACATTTCAACACTAATTTCCTCTACTCATAAATATGTAATTTCCAAGAAATCAAACAAAGTTAATGGCTCGCTTCTTTTTCAACGTTAGGCTCGCTAAATATGTAAGCAAATTTATTTTCAATTTAAAGATAATTCATATTTTTTCATCAAAAAATTATAATATCGTATAGATACGTCAAATAGATTTATGTATATAATCTAAAATATATGTTAGTTTTTACTTACAATTTCTTTGCATATTTACTTTCTTATATTTTTAATTTCGTCTCTAACATTATTTTTATTGATTCTTCATGATATGCTTTATATTTTAGGAAAAAGATTCAATGGAACTTCCAAAAAATAATACGTAATTTGTTAATAGTTGGATTCAATTATGTCATTGCAATTATCGAAGGGATCATTCGGGGCATTATTTTTAAACGAACATGTTTGATGGTTTTGCAAAAACATTCTTTTCATGTAGCCTCTTATTAGAGGTCCCCATCACCAAAATTAAAATGGTCCAAAAAAATAATTCATCAAATTCTATATAAAAAAAAAAACAAAGATAGTATACACAATTGTTCGTGATTTAAGAAAGAAGTTTTCGTGAAGGAGTGACTTGGAGAGATAATAGGCAAAACATGAATGATTTTATAGTTACAAAAAGAAACAATGTAACAAACTCACTGCACCTAGCTAGAATAGAATCGTGTAGACGATTCAAAAGTTTACATGACACATTAATGCCTATAGGAAATTACTGATACTCGAAACTTGAAAAGATGAAATTATATTTACAATATGATTATATTTCATAATTAAACTCAACCTGGATAACATAGCGCATCCTTATTTGTTCCACATTGTAAACTATGAATTCATTATACAACAAACTACCCTGCAAAAATATTTAAGACAATGTTAAGTATATATGGGACTAGGCAGCAGAAAAGGAAGTTCATTTTAACACAAAAAGTAGAAATGTATCATTCATAATTTCTAGTATGCATAAAACGTTTCGAGAAAATGGAATAGTGAAGAAAAATAAACAGGAGTAGAGAGAACCTGCTTTCGTTGGTTCTTTGGATTTCCCAAAGGAACAATGACACCATCTTCAAGTATTTGAGATGCTTTAGGATCTGGGGCCGCAGCACCGACTCCTTTGGTGCTGCAATGTCAAGAATCATGATATTCCGATGAATCATTCATTTCCAGCTCAAAACAGGTTGCCCTATATCTAAAAACTACAGTTCTCTTCTATCTTTTGTTGTATTTTGAGTTGAGTAATAACATAATAAGTATGAGAATTGAGAAGAATGAAACCTTAGCTTTCCCCAAGGCAACTTATCAGCATCGTAGTTTGCTGACAGCAGCTCATTCATTTCACCAAGAGCAACCTGTAAAGGAAGTAGAAATGTCGTTAATTTCTGGACTGCAGGGCTTCCCCTCCTGTCCAAACCTTGAAACGGAAAACATGTGAAGTGGCAAACTAGATATAGAGAGATTGTGGCACACTAAAGGAACGACATAAAAACATGAGAGGGGAACAAGACTTAGGCTGGATTGAAATGCTAACCAACCTCGCACAACAGAAGCACACCATTCTTAGCAGCAGAGGAGGCATAACAATAATTTGCACTTTTGGAGAACATATCAGCAAAATAAACACCTTTCCCAAACATGTACCCTGTTGAAGGTGCTTCTGGAGGAGCGATTCGTAAACCTAGTGTATCAACCAGGAATCAATCATTAGGTAACAAGATGACTTAAAACATGCTCGAAGAAATTAAAACAAGAGAATAAGCAAACAACCCTGTGATAGAATGCCAGCCCAGTTTGTGAGCCGAGAACCATGCCATAAAAGCATCCTATTACTCGTATCAGAGAACTGCTTTAGAGAGTTCACAGATTTTACATCAGTCTTGGGTAGAAGCAGTTATGGTTATAAAATAGAAAAAGCTGTTGTAAGGAATTTCATGAGACATTGGAGTTCACCTTCTGGAATCTTTCAGTTTCACCATCTCTTGATGCCCTAAATACTTGAACAATTTCGACAGCATAACCAGAATGTGTTTTTGCATGAGTATTCTTCATGTAACTCTCAATCTGACCAAAAATAACATCACTCAGCTTTATAACTCCAGAGATGAATAATGATCTGAGACACAAATCAATTATAGTAGAAGACATGACGTGCATGGACCAAATGAACAAATAAATTCACAATATTCATGCTTATCAAGCTGATCAATACTCTGAATAAGGAAATACAATACTCAGAAGATAAACGCCATGAAGTAATAGATCCATCAAAAACTTTTTCATACCATGAGAAATTCTTGGGAACCGATTTCAACTGGAACAAGTTTGCAACGAAGTTGTTCATATTGATAATACAAGGGATCCTCCTACAAGAAGATGATGTCAATTATGAGTTATATCTTAATCATCAAAACAGTTATTGTGTGCAAAAGCAAATTAAATTGTGTTAAAAGCTAGATCTCTTGGAACATAGCTTCAAACCAAAACCATTTTTATTATTTCAAAAATAAATCAAAAATCATTTCACTGATGCACCAAAATGGAGCCAAAAATTGTGGTTTTTATTTTTACTTTAGAGCTTCCAAAATATTTATCTATACTCTACAGAATGTTCCTTTTTGCACCAAAACTAAAGCAAATACTTTCAACAAGACTCGGCAAAGTAGTACCTGTATATCTGTGTTATCCTCCAATAACTTAGTTGCGACTTCAATTTCAGCAAGAGCTTCGACCTTTTCATTTCCAAGAGTTAACCACAGCAATAGGATCAGGTAGAAATAAGTAAAACAATAGACAAGCAGAATGAAAATAAATGTAAAGAAGCATTGAAATAAAATTTCATTGTAAAGATCAGTTTTTACTGATAACAGCTAATTCAACTTTCTTAAATATGCTTTGTTAGCTCATGCATACAGCAGGACAACTTAGAACCAACTCATTTGTGAGGAAACACCAACTAACAGTAAATAAGAAATTCATGCTTCTAGATGGACATAACAGTTGATGATGAAACATCAAATGATCAGCCAGTCCAATTAACTATCAAACGCACTACAAAGCAGACACGTCCACCCCTTTGACTGAAATGCGCACACACAGAGAATAATGATCAGGAGGAAAGAGAAAAGGAGTAAATTTAGAAAAGAGAAAAAATCAGTCACCATTTCAATTTTGCGTTTTAACTTCTGAGGGGTGTCGATGACAAATTCACCTGACAGTAGGACAATGAGTATATTAGTGAGCTACACAAAAACTAACAGGACTACTACCATCAACCTGAAGTAACTGAGGGGAAAAAATGACACATGGAAAAAGAAAGACTGGTGTATCAACCAAGCAGATGAAGCAGGACAAGTCAAAATGAGGCTTTGGTGGAAAAGGAACTAAGATGACTTACACATCTTCTGGAATCCAAAATCATGAGGAATGACTGTATAGAATTGACTGCAACATAAAAAATGAAAATATCAGCAACCATATATTCATGGTTACGAACAGCTCCTGAAGCTTCTAAAATTCCAGAAACAACATGGTAAGGGCTAAGCAGATGTGCATTGATCATTGACCATAATCAAACAGCTCACAGTAGGAATGAAACAAGCTTACCTGCTCAAATCTTCAAGCAGTCGTCTGTTGGACTGGCCAATTACATCAGCAATATTTTTCAAGACATCATAGCCCTAACCAGAAACAAACTTTCAGTTGAATAGTACAGAGTAATTCTCTTTTTTCTCTCATATATTAATCTATTTACTGATTCGTTTATGCCTTGATGAGGGTAGGCTGGACTACAAGAGTACAATGAACATTATAATGTATAAAGGTGCTGGCTTCTGACAACATGCATCCACTTCGTGCCTAACTATCTTCTCCCAACACCCTTCAATACTTTCAATTCTCCGTGCGTATTTTTTCCATTTCTTCAGCACATACCTTGTGAAAGCACTCTGCATCAGATTCCAGTCGGCAATCTAGTAACAAGACTGAGAATTTTCAGCACTCCAGGAGAGCACCAATCAAGACCTCAAGCTTTGATGAGGAAATACTATTTGGGAGGGAGTAATAAATTTAGGTTTAAGGGAATCTTTACGTGATTTGGTATATGCTTCATCGATTATTTTTCACCCAGGACCACACAAATTTAAATAAATGGAGATAAAACTAAGTAATTCAGAAATGAGACACTAAAGCATAAATCACAAATCAGACACTTGCCTTTAAAATAGTTGTCTTGCTCAATTTACCGAGTGGCAACTTGTTAGCATTGTATCCTGTTCAACAATAACAAGAATATTTAGCAGTTACAATAGAAGTGACAAATATCAAGATAAGGACCATTATGGTGTAAGAAAAGTGCTAAACCTATTTCCATCATTTGCTGCCTCATCATATTGATGTCACAAATAAGAGATATGAACTTTGCAATCGGGGCCTCCAGCTTAGTCTCACGAGGTTGACTTTTATGTACTGGGTTGGACTGTCCTTGGACCTGATAAACAAGAATGATACTTCAAACTGAACTGCTTATTCATATGATAGAAAATTGCAAGTTATTGCTTTCACAACTGGACTCAGATGCAACAGCAGAAAGTAGAGCAACAGATTCTAAGTTGATGGAGAAATAATGAGTTTAATACATCTACACAATTGCGATACATGCAGAGCAATAAATTCGACATCAATGCAGAAAGCAGAAATAATAAGTTTACAACATGATTATCCCGATAGAGAACAAGCAACTTAACACAACTTACTGAGGAGTCTTTCCCATTTTCAGCATAGTCCATTTCCAACCAAGCATAATGCTTTGGTTGACAAAAAAAATCTTTGCGGTTAGACCAAAAGTTCTTGGTCTTATCATAGAATTTACTCTCAAACTCAGATGTGGCATCATAGGCAGACGTGTAGGGACCACTGATCTTTGTTCCACCCTTTGCACCAACTCTACCCCATCTAGTGTAAACAAGGAAATTCCCACCACTATCATTCTCTGCAATCAGATGAATAGAATCAGGCCAAACAAATATGGAGAAGGGTGAAGGGTAAGACATGATGTAAATATCAGCAAGTTTCAAATATGTAAGAATTCTGAGTTGTTTCTAGAACATGATGAACCAAATACAACATTCATAGCTGTTCTCAGGGTTGGCCCACCATCAGAAGTAGTCAGATGACTCAGATGATTTAGCAACCAATTAACTGGAACAATTTATTATGGTATATATTGCTACCATAGCATAGAAAACCACTTAAAAAGGAAAACAAGGCAACTAGGCAGTTTGCTTCCAACAAATTAAGATGTATATGAGGCAACAAATGGGAATCACCTAGAACTTGAATGATATAAAACTTGTTATTGTTGTTCCCAACATTTGTTTGGTTCAATGTGGCATCATAAATATCATTTCCCTGCAGATCAACAAGAATTCATTGGATCCGAATGGACTTTATTAGACAGATAAGAGGGAAAAAAGGAACAATGCAAACGCTTCTTTACAGCCAGAAGCAAAAAGTTTCTAAAAGACTTACTTGTTGCAGGACATGGTACCGTTCTTTGATGTCATCTGACAGGTATTGATCCAAAACAGCTGCACCCTTCTTTGTTGCTGTGACCAATTTCTCTATCTCGCCTTCATCTCCAACTGCCATAATTTATTAACAGTAAGCAAGACACGGTCATTTCTCACTAAAAAGGGATGAAAAACACAACCAAATAGATAGCGTAAATAGACAAGTTAGTTTCAGCCTAGACTGTAGCACTAAGTCAAAGCAAACCACTTCACTACATTTCTGTGTTAATCAGTATATATAATGCATTATAACTGTTAGAACATGAATAGGTTTATGCAATCCTATTAGAATAGGAATAGGTTTATACAATCCTATTTAGAATACGAATAGGAATAGAAAGAGAAATAGGAATAGTAAATAGTATCCTACTTGATAAAAGATTGTATTGTAGTGTCTGCAAATAGGGTCTCAATGTAATAATGTAGACACAAAAACAATTCAATAATATTCTTTTCCTATATTTCTCACATGGGTATCAGAGCCTCTACGATCTTGGTAAAAAATCAAAGAGCTTCCGCTGCCGGCGGGTAACTATTACCCATATATGCTTCCCGTCTGGCCAATGATTAAGTTAGCAAAAGTTGGGTTACCGTGTACCTTTCATGTGATTATTTTCTCATATCTAATTTGTGTAGCATCGTGTCATCATTCCGACCCTACCCACATAATTTTATTTCTTAGATTGTGACCACTTTCAGCCATAAATCTAATACTCCGGTGTATGAGCATGTTCCGGGCAATTTTTCGGTGGCTTTCTTGTTTAATATCGACTCATCTATTGATTCCAACACGATCCATATACTTTATACTATATTTTGAGCACTTTGTTGCTCAGGGGGAGTTTAGTAGCCGTGTATGTCGTATGTAAGTCACTCTATGGTCTGAAACAGTCTTTGCAAGTTTGGTTTGGAAAGTTCAACACTGTAATTATATCACTCTGTGTTTTATCGGCATTATGCATCAAATTCAGTAAATCAT
The DNA here is from genome assembly GCA_029582245.1 of Solanum etuberosum. Classification (NCBI taxonomy): domain Eukaryota; kingdom Viridiplantae; phylum Streptophyta; class Magnoliopsida; order Solanales; family Solanaceae; genus Solanum; species Solanum etuberosum. The sequence continues at coordinate 86,555 of JAJONR010003088.1, read as the reverse complement.
GAGAAGATTAAGCACATTGAGATTAACTGACATTATGCATCAAATCCAGTATTTAATGAGAAGACAAGCACATTAAGATTGACTGTCAATTTTGTGAAGTCGACTGAACCAAGCCCCTCATCGATCCTCGTATTAATTACATTTGTAACAAGCTAGGTACATGAATTGTATGCACTAGCTTGAGGGGGAGTGTTAGAACATGAATAGGTTTATGCAATCCTATTAGAATAGGAATAGGTTTATACAATCCTATTAGAATAGGAATAGGTTTATACAATCGTATTAGAATAGGAATAGGTTTATACAATCCTATTTAGAATAGGAATAGGAATAGTAATAGGAATAGAAATAGGAATAGGAATAGTAAATAGTATCCTACTTGATAAAAGATTGTATTGTAGTGTCTATAAATAGGGTCTCAATGTAATAATGTAGACACAACAACAATTCAATAATATTTTTTTCCTATATTTCTCACAATTACCATTCTGCAGCATTAACTACACTAGTTTATACCAGTAATTACAATCTACTGTTAAAAGCTTCCTAAAGAGTTCAATTCTACTAGTATAAAGCTACTCCCTAAGTTCCACAATTTAGTCACTTTTGATTTAACCGATACTTGAGTAGATCATAGATTAATCCACTTCGCAAATAGGAAGTTAGACAATCACAAAGCTATATGAAAAGTATAATAATCTGCAATTGTGTCATCTCAAATTGGGGTTTATTGGAAACAGACTCTCTACTTCTCACAAGGTAGGAGTAAGGTCTGCGTACACTCCACCCTCCCCAGACTCCACTTGTGGGATCACACTAGGTATGTTGTAGAAATTAAATGTGAAAGGTCAAATTAAATTATAATACAAGACTATTTTTAGTTTCAACTCCACAATGCACTCAAGCATCATCAACAGCAGTCGGAAAAAATAATCCTGCAAACAAGTGCTAAACCAACATAAATTACTCTTCCCTTGGTCTGACTAATTTTTATTTTTATTTTGCAATTGGTAAATTGTATTCATCGGCATTAAGGGTATGCTGGCCACCTCCAAAAGAGAGCAATTACAAGCTTCCTATCAAATCTACAATCTGATCTACATCTTCTATACAAAGTAGTTTACACCAAAGAAGTAGAGCTTCAGTACAATTCCATTTTACTTTATGTATGGAATTGGAGTGATATTTCACTTAAGATCTCCAAATTTTAGATAGAATTTCAACCAAAGAAACTAAGTTTAGGTTCCCAAAAAAGGAAGTTATGTTAATGAATTAACTGATGGTTAAGGAAGATGCACATCAAGGTGGAAAATGGAGAGTGTTGTCTTTGTGACACACATGAGTTTGAGTCAGCTGACCATTTATTTGCTCGATGTGTATGGACGCAGAAAGTAAAGGAAGTAATCATGCAGTGGACTCACATACAGATACAAGCAACTGGAATTGATCAGGTACTACTGGAATAACAGGAAGCATTGGAGTAAAGCAAAGAAAGATATAGTGGCTGCTCTATGGAGGGCTATGGTATATCACACTTGGAGAGCGAGGAACTGGAAAATATACAGAGGAGTAAATGTACAAAATGAGCAAGTTATAACACAGATCAAACAGGAATTCATAGACAGAACAGATAGACTTCAGGAATCAAAGAAATTGTATAAATGTAGGAATTTTATTCAAGCTTTAACTGGTAACTAGCTGTGAGGAGAAGTGGATAGACTAGGCGCTCTGTGTTGTTAGGTGATTAAAGCTGTAATTTTCTTTTGTTATCAATGGTAATGTTCACAGTTGTTACCAAAAAATGACAGCAATTTGTCCACAGCAACAATACTACTACAGTACCTCCAAGATCATCTTTTGAGTCGTTTTTCTGTGAATCAGCAGCAACACAAAGTCTAAAAACAAGTTCTTTATTCGACCCAGAACTGGAAATCCCACGAGTAGTGGCTACCTCCCTTAACTCCTTAACACTCATTTTCTTATACTCCTCCACAGCATTCATTTTCCCTGACCCAATTGAGTCAGAATCAACCCTCGATCTTTTCTTATCACCATTCAATATCTTCTTGTTGTCCTCCTCCTCCTCTATAGCCTCCTCCAACCTCTTTACCTGCAATTTCCCCCAAAATGGGTACTCAATTCAAACACAAGAAAATAACAAGCAAGACATGCAATTAGTGGCAACTATAGGTACTAACCAGTATGGGTTTGGTTCCTGTGGTGTCAAGACCGCGACTCACTTATTAGACAGATAAGAGGGAGGGAGGGGGGGACAATGCAAATAATTCTTTGCAGCCAGAAGCAAAATGTTTCTAAATGACTTACTTGTTGCAGGCCATGGTACTGTTCTTTGATGTCATCTGACAGGTATTGATCCAAAACAGCTGCACCTTTCTTTGTTGCTGTGACCAATTTCTCTGTCTCGTCTTCATCTCCAACTGCCAAATATTTTAACAGCAAGCAAGACACAGTCATTTCTCACTAAAAAGGGATGAAAAGCACAACCAAATAGATAGCGTAAAGAGTCAAGTTAGTTTCAGCCTAGACTGTCGCACTATGCAAACCACTTTACTATATTTCTGTGTTAATCAGTATATTCTGTAGCATTAACTACTCTAGTATATACCAGTAATTATGAAAACAATCTACTGTTAAAAGCTTCTTAAAGAGTTCAATTCTACTTACTACTTAGTATAAAGCTACTCCCCCAAGTTTCAAAATTTAGTCACTTATGATTTAAGCAATACTAGAGTAGATTGTAGATTAATCCACTTAGCAAAAAGAAAGTTAGACAATCACAAAGCTATATGAAAAGTGTAATAATTTGCAAACGTATCATCTCAAATTGGGGTCTATCCGAAACAGACTCTCCACCTCTCACAAGGTAGGAATGAGGTCTGCGTACATTCCACCCTCCCCAGACCCCACTTGTGGGATCACAGTAGTCACTAGGTATGTTGTGTTAGCATGATAGACATCTAAATAATTGTATATATTAATGTAATTATATAGTGTTATGAATTAGTATTATCATATAGATTTGTAATAGAATCAGAGGAATAAATATTGTGATAGAATAGCTAATTTGGAGGAATAGCAAAGCAGATTTAGAGGGATTGAATAGCAGATTTATAGAGATAGAATAGTTGATCTTTAGGGATGTGTAATCTTTATGCTCTCTATATAATGGAAAGACTCTCTCACTTTGAGAGGCATTCAGCAGAAAATTGACATGTTGTTGTCATCGTCATCATCTCAAATTGACAAGTTATCAATACACTAAAAAGTTATTGGTTGAAGCCACTATCTTTTGCAACAAAACAGATAAAATTACAGGACGAAGTAGAAATTAAACGTGAAAGGTCAAATTAAATTATACTATTTTTAGTTTCAACTTGACAATGCACTCAAGCACCATCAAAAACAGTCAGGGAAAGCATAATCCTGTAAACAAGTGCTAAACCAACATAAACTACTCTTCCTTCGGTTTTTACTAATTTTAACAAAGAAACTAAATTTAGGTTCCAAAAAAAAAAAGTTATGTTAATGAATAAACTGATGGTTAAATTTCATAAGCTTAACTTAATGACAGTACCTCCAAGATCATCTTTTGAGTCATTTTTCTGTGAATCAGCAGCAGCACAAAGCCTCTCAACAAGTTCTTTCTTCGACCCAGTACTTGAAATCCCACGAGAAGTAGCTACCTCCCTTAACTCCTTAACACTCATTTTCTTATACTCCTCCACATCATTCATTTTCCCTGACCCAATTGAGTCAGAATCAACCCTCGACCTTTTCTTATCACCATTCAATTTCTTCTTGTTTTGCTCCTCCTCCACCTCAATAGCCTCTTCCAATCTCTTTACCTGCAATTTCCCCAATAAGGGTACTCAATTAAAACCAGTAAAATATCAAGCAATAGATGAATTACTTCCAACTATAGGTGCTAACCAGTATGGGTTTGGTTCCTGTGGTATCAAGACCGCGACTTGAAAGCTCCTTACGAAGTTCATCGACTTTGAGCTTGGTAATGGTGGCCATTGTTTGATTGTTTTCAGTGCTGAGAAGATGCAGACGATTGAAAACTAGTTATATACTTTTAGTAGTGAAGGAGAAAAGCTTGTTAAAGAAGATTGTTGGAACAATTTGTGCAGCGCACGATTTAGCGCGGGCCTCCTTTCATCAGACTTTTGAAGTAGGCAAATTGAAATAGTTGAGTTTTCCCTCGATAATAGTTTCTCTCGCACAATTTATATTTTTATTTCGAAATTTAAACCCCATAAATTTGAAAACTAAAATTTTAGAAAATATTGAATGGGAACTTTCGTAAATAGTCACTATAATAAACTTAATTATACTCTATAGATATAGTTTGTATATTTACGGGTTGTAGCTACAGTTTAAGTTGTTTTGTTTGTATAATTCGCAGATACATTTGTATAGTTCAGTTATTTTTGTGTAAACTCGAAATAACGAATTTATACAATTACAAACATCAAAAGTGTAAGCAGTTATACAAATAATATTATACAAATTCTGAATTATACAAAAGTTATACAAATTCTGAATTATACAAACGTGAGAATTATATAAAACTAAAAAGTATTATAGCTAAAAGTAAATCGCGAATTGTAATTAAGGCGAAGTATAGCTATGTTAACTAATTAACTAATATATATCTACTTATACACATAATTTTTCCATTGAATTGATCTCATCTAATTAGCTTCGAAAATTTGTTAGTTAATGTAATTCTTTAAATTGAGATGGAGAAACTAAGTAGTTGAAATTAAAATATGTTTTCAATGTTACCAAAATGATCTTAATTTACCAATGATGTCACATGTCCCCCAATCAAGCCATAATTATTCTATACAAAAGTAAGATTTGATCTTTCTCCCTATATACTTTCTCTCTTTCTAACTACTTGTCCAATTTTTCTTTTTTACTTATCTATTTTAACAAATCAAGAAAGGACAAAAAAAAAAAAAAAACATATTATACTCTTAATTAATTAATTTTGAAAAATGTAGTTCTTGAAAATCTTAAATTTTTAATTCATCTACTTCATAATTAATAGGGGTAACATGGTAAACTCACTATGTCAATCATTGTTTTATTAATATGTGTGTCAATTCAAAAATGAACAAGTAATTAGGAATAGTAAGAGTACAATTAATGAGTGATTTCTTTCAATACAAAATGAACTCTGTGATTTCTCAAAATTTTACATACTCGAATTGTAATCTTGATGTAATAAAACAAGAAAAATAGTGGCAAATTGAGAGTATTGGTCTGCACGTATAATTAAACCTTGGAATAGGTCAACTAAGAATAATATTGACTAGATCTAAATATTCTAATTTATCCTACTGTTAAACATAATTACGAAAGTCGAAAACTATCACTACACGCACATTACATATTCATCTCAAAAGTACTACTACTACTACTCACTTTATTTGAGGGTTCAATATTAAATTCATATTGATAAATTCTATAGAAAATATATTTTAAGGTAGTTGACATTTCTTATGTTGTTTTTAATTAATTTGTGCATGGAATAGTTGAACTCTACTAGCTTTAAATTTCACCAACAGCCAAATTATTATATTAGTAACGAAGGCATCCATGGTTTGATTTGGATGATTTAATATTGCAGTTTTGACTGTTACCATAGTTTCGTGATGGGTTAACATACATAAAATCGCATGTTTTGCCCTTTAAATGGATCGTTCTTTAAGTATTCCCCTTTAGCAATCAAACTTATGCGTGTGACATAAGTTCTTTAGAAACTGAAGTCATTTCCTGACATAACTTATGAATATTATGATACGAAAATATAAACTTATACCCGCGAAAAAACTATTTGTTACGAAGGACATAAATTCAAGACCAACACAAAATATGGACAAAAGTGCAAATGGCCAGTTAACATATGCAGCTACCATCCATTCTCTTTTAGATTTTTATTGTTTTCTTGCTTACACTATTCACAGAGAATGTTCAGTCTATTTCACAAAGCAGCCACCAGCAGCTTGGACTCTTGCCTTTTTAACAAAGTTTTTACTAATTGATTCGAAAGTTTGAGAACAGAAGCAAGAAGCTTCCCAAGAAACAGGGAATGTTATTCTGAGTTACTTGGAGCCTTTTCCTTTGGATGCTTAGAGCCATAGTGATCCACAAGTTGGTTTTGATTTGCTAGCTGCGCCTGAAAAAACAAAACAAATTGCTCAAGTGAAAGCCTAGAAAACCGACAAAAACCTTAGCATGCCTTGAGGAAAGGAGTCCAGCACAGTTGTTGATAATGCAACATAGAACATGTAGCTATTGAGTTAAACCTAGTGCAACTATAAAGTAAGTTTTAATCATTTGTGGTACAAACTTTTTCCCAGTTTAAACATGTAGTATGACAGACACAGGATACAATCTGTTTGTGGGTTTGAATCCAGTAATTCGGTAAGGCACTGAAGCCTGATTAAATGTAAATCAAATGACAAACAAAGTTGATCTACTCTACTCTTTGGTAAATACTACGGTGTTTTCATTAAACCAAGAATACATATCACTTAACCATTGATTAATGTGTATGAAAGACACTTCTCTTGCATTCATTGATTTGGTGTAAACACCGGGTGCACATAAGTTATTATCCTACTCAATGCTCACATCTTACACATTAAGTGCCCCTAATGGGCGGGTAACAACCATGAAAACTTGTTCCTACACACAAATCCCCCATGCCCCCCACCCCCAAAAAAAATAAAGGAAGAACATAAGCATAATATTAGTAAGGATTTTGTGTCCTGCGTGGTTTCATGGAAAGACAACTTGACCATTTAAACAAATATACTTGAGTAAAAAACACAGACCATAGTAATTATAAAGATGGTAAAAGTTTTTTACACGTGGATTACTACAAGGAAGAAGAGTGCAGGGTTACTATGGCAATGTAATGCAATACACAGCATTGACAGGTAAGAAAGGACTCCTGGGAGAATAGGAAAGGGAAATGTGGGGCTTCCATGCTCCTCTTTCGAAGGGGTGAAGCCCATTTTCTCTTTTCAATTTGTTTACTAGAGTGCATTCACTTGAAAAGGGATAACTTGTTAAGTGCTTTGAGTATAATGAGTAGAGGACTGAAGCTGTAGACAAGCAAACAAAACTAGTCATAGATCAGGAAGTGCCTGAAATATTAAAATAAGGACATGATTTGAACATGTCATAGAGCTCATAATGAATTAACTACTCCACCCCCACCCCAACAACATCCACATAATATGGCAATCTTAAGTTGTTTCTCTCGGGAAAGAATCAGCACATCGTTATCACTTATTGAGAGTGCTAGGCATGAACTCATACTGGAGAATGCATCCTAAGAAATATAGATACAAAAGGAAAAGTACGGCCAAGCTAACCACAATAAAGGGAAGTTACATCACCACAGGTTGAGCGAGTAAAAATGTTAAAGGAACTATGGATAACAAAGCAATCACTTGGTTATTATTTTGGCTGTTCCCAATTTCCAACTTGTCATGGGAAACTGAATGATTTCAAATAGCCTCGACTCTTTACAAAAATTGGCAATACAATTGAAGTTATAAAATTGTTTTCGTGGAAGTTCCAAGAAAAATCTAAAACAATAGCAGATGAGAAATGTAATCCAAAAACAATAATAAATGGTGAGTCAGTAGGAAGAGGGTAAAACGAAAATACATGTACTAAACTACTAGGTAGTTGAATTAAGAACACGGGGTGATTTCAGGATAATACAATAGAAGATGAGGAATGTAAATAAACAAGGACAACAGAAGCTACTTAACAAGGTTGGAAGTTGGAACCTTATTACTAATATGGATGGATAACCAATCAACTAACTATCTAATTCCATTGAGTTTACTTTCAGCGCCAACTTTTATGTGGTGTTGTTTGGATACCCAGAAAAGAAAAGGAAGTGTTGGAATGTTAAGTGTTCTGTAAAAAAAATTATAAATATGGTAAGCAACTTTTCCCCAAGAAAGACTTCAGTTGCAACATTCCCAATGAATTGGTTCCTTTAATCTAAACCTAATTTTTCCTTTCAAACAACCAAATACCAGAAAAAATCACTTTTTGCTCCCTTTATTTTACTTTAGATGCGATTCTGTCTACATATTTGTGCTACTTCTTTCTTGATATCCAAAACGAAGGTTAAATGATTGTAAATTCCTTCCCAACAGCATAACCCACCAAACTATACAAAAAAGACTTAGATCTAGATTACTATCCATAAAAGTAAGAAAAAAAATTAAAGAGACACCAAAAATTCCACAAATTACAGCCACATAACAGATAAACAAGCACATACAAGCGAATCTAGCAGAAAGAATCGAAATTGTTGAAAGGAAAACGAAAAGGGTGTATAGAATTTTTTACTTTACAAATGGGACAGATGACTTTGAGGCCAACGGCACGGGCTTCAAGCTGAGACCCTTTTCCTTTCTGATTCTTCTCGGCATTTTTCTTCTGAGCCTCGATCTTTTGCTTTCCCCTTGTCATCTCTCCCTCTCTCAATGACGCAGCAAGATGGTACTGGGTTTGGAGTTTGTACACAATTTAGCTGGTCATTAGAGGGATGGGCAGATGCTTTTTACGAGACGGGCTTAAAAGTTATGCGGGTATTAGTTATTCACCTAATTTTATTTGATTTAACTTTTAACACGTGAATACATTATATATTAACTAACGATTAAACATCACTTATTTTGTTTGACTATTATTTTGAATATAATATTAATTTTAATTAGTACTCTAATTTTATTAGCATATCATATGATAAATTTTATACTATATTATGTTATGTAATGTTTGTTTTGATGTGATTGCATTTATTTTGATTTTATTTATTATTTAATATTTAGTTTAGTATAATAATTTTACATTGTACAAAAATAAGGGAGATATTTATAATGTAATAAATGATATGGGCATCGAGCTGAGAAGTCATACTATGCAGATTTAGGAGACGATGGTGAAGATGAGGATAAAGAGGAGCCTAGCAATTTTAAATAATTAATATGGATTCATGTTAAGGCATTACGATATACAAGTCATGCATCTCATAAAAAGATTAACGAAGCAATATATGGAGAGAGAAGGATTCACATTTAGTGTTCATCGACGATAACGTCCCAATGGAAGTTCTTGTGAGTCGATTGGAGGTTAGGGATGTAGTTATGGCATACACTAGGGTGATCAACGACATGTATAATGGAGTCAAGACTCATGTAAGAATTGTGGGAGGAGACCCAGAGAACTTTTCAGTTTTGATGAATTACACTAGGGATCAACCCCTAACTCATTTTATTTGCTTTGGTAATAAACGCATTGACTAGACAAATCTATGTGAGGTGTTGTGATATATATTATTTGTGGATGACATAATTCTGGTTGACGAGATTCATGGCGGCATTAACACTAAGCTAGAGATTTGGAGAGAGTCTAAGCAGTTCAGGTTGAACATGACTAAGATAAAATACTTGGAGTGCAAGTTAATGGCGTGATTCATGAGGGTGATGTGAAAGTATAAGATTATTATACATGTTATCCAAAAGAGAGAAAGTTTTAAGTATCTTGAGTTTATTATTCAAAGGATAGGGAGATTGGTGGGGATCCGATTCATCATATTGTTGCAAAGACGGATAAAATGAAGGCTCGCTTTCGAAGCTTTATGTGATAAGAAGGTGCAACCAGAATTTAAAAGCAAATTCTAAAGCGTAAAGTGTCTAGCAATCAAGAAATCTCACCTTCAAACGATGAAAGTTGCGAAAATGGAATCCAGCTGAATGAACTGTCTTCTGAGAGCAACGGAAAGCCACTTGAGATGCGATGGATGTGTAGAGATACTAAGGAGATATGTTTAGACATTAGTATATCGAGGACAAGGAGAGATTAACTTTCGTGGTGGACAAGATGCGGAAAGCTAGACTAAGATGATTTGAGCACGTGAAAAGGAGATGCGCGAATATTAGTGCAGAGGTGTGAAAAGTTGGTTATGGATGATTTCACGAGAGGTAGATCTAAGAAGTATTGAGGAGAGATATTTAGACATGGCATAACGTAGTTTTAGCTTACTGAAGACATGATCTTATACAAATGGTGTAGAAGACACAAATTAAGATAGAATGTTAGTAGATAATATTGTCTTGTTGTTTATTCATATTAGTAGTCATAGTATTGCTCTTGTAATTTCTTGTCCTTCAATTTCTTTTGTCATATGTTTTTCTTGTACCTCGATTAATGTATTATTTTATTGTAGTTCTTGTTATGTTACTATCTTTTATTTTTTATACCTTCATTATAATTTTTTGGAAATACTGTGGACTGTTTGTTCTTGAGTCGATGATCACCATTCATCAATAACCTTTGTACTTTTAGTAAGAACAATATTTACGTACACTTTATCATCTCCAAACCTCAATTCATGGGACTACGTATATTGAGTATGTTGTTGTTATAACTATTTTTATAATAACTCTTATCTTTTTATTTTTATATTTATTTTTATAATATACTTGTTCTTCATATCGTTGGTGTGTGGCATCATAAAACAACAAAATTAATCAAAAATATTGTTTTAATCAAAACAATACAATACGATATAATAATTATAAAATAATAAGTAACAACTCTCCGGACACGCTCTTAGAAAATGGAAATTATATGACTTTAATTACCATTTTTAATTATAAGCACTTTCAATTTACATTATCTAATGTGTTTTCAACAGAGGCGGATCTAGAATTTAGAGTCACTGGGTGTCAAAAAGAGGCGGACCCACATGATTTGATAGGGGTGCATCCGTTAACTTGGAAAAAAATTGTATATATATTGAGAAATTAACAGAAAGTAGGATATAGTCAACAGTGCACCCATAAGAAGCGTAGGGGTGCCCTTGTGTGGTTGGTACAAGCCAGAGGAACCACTCACGAGAATACGGTTCAAATCTAGCTATAGCCCTATTTCATTATTTTTATTTTAAGTTTAGCTTAGAGCTCATATTTGAGTCATTAGTGACCAAGCAAATACTACATTATTGGTTAATTGTAGTAAAATTTTCGCTAACTACCTAAATTAAGATAGTATTGATGCACCGAAATCTTTAAATTTTGGATTCGCCTCTAATGCCCAGTAGACTCAGATTAAATCTACTTTAGATTCAGATTGAATTATTCGTCTTGTGGACGGATGGGTGAGTGGGATTGGGCGACGGACTGAAGGCTGAAGCTTTGATTAATGGCAGATTTTTGTTGTTCAAAAGTTTAAAGGAACAACCAAGGTTTCAATGGCGAAGAGGAAAAAAAAAACTTTTCTTTATGTTTAATCAAATAAAAGAAAAGTCAAAAAAGTTAAATTAAATTAGTTAAAAATAATTATTGATTAATACTTAATAATAAGTTAACAAGTAAAAAAATAATTCAAAAAAACAAAAGAGAATGTGCCTTGTAGTTAAAAAAGAAAAGCTACCTGCAGTTAAAAAAAAAAAAAGGCTGCCTGAAGTTGAAAAAAAATCAAAACAAAAAGCTGCTAGTGGGTTCGATCCCGCGAACTTAAACACAAAAAATTGATTGCCTACCACTGGTGCCGAGAATACTTTAGTTTTCTGGGTGGCACGTTTATTATTTATACATATGGTTGTATATAAATACCTATGTATAATAGAGTTTCCGTGGAAGTTTGTGGGTGGCGTGGCACCCCATGGGCCTTAATAGATCCGCCCCTGGTTTTCAACGTTTTATTTTTCTCGCGAAAGATTAATTTTCAATGTAACAAGTCATCTAACAAAAAGTATGTGTTTAGGCAATGAGAAAATGCACAAAGTCACCATTAAAGTTGTTCCGAATTTTCAAAAAGATACCTTAACTTTGCGGGTGTCCTATTACCCCACGAAACCATATAAATCCACAATAAATATACCCTTTTGACTAATTTTAACACCACTCGTGTTGTCACGAAATATGGGCGCGTGAAGGATTGTTCTTACAGCTTCAGACCAACGTAAAATTGACATGTGGCACTCCCAATTTGACTTATTTTGAGAAAATATAAAAATCCATGTATTAATTTTTTTAAAACTATATTAGGAATAGTTTTTAATTTTCAAATTTTTTTTCTCATCTTCCCTACCATCATTAGCTTACCCATATTTCTTGGGCATCTATGTCTTCCTTCATTTTTTTTTTCTTTTGCTCTTTTTTCTTTCTGGTCATTGTTTTATTTTAAACTAATGTTATTGTGTTCATTTTTTTTTATTTTTTTTTTGAAAAACAAATTAGTTTATTGATTTTATTCCTCCTACAAATCAAGTTTGGGATTTGGGAATAGTGAAACTATGAGAAATTCAATTTGGGAGTTAGAAGTTGGAGAAGGTGGTGATTTAAATGTCAGATTTTGACTTGGTGATATTTTGAGTATTTAGATTTTGATTATTTAACGATATTTATTTTCATAAATAAATTAATTGGTGGTAGTTTGACAAATAATTGGTAGTGCTGCCTGGAAATTCCGTCCCGCCACAGTGGATTTGGCGATTGTTCATCGCGATGAAAGGAATAGCAGAAGAACAGAGGTTGAGGCGAAGAAGAAAAAGAAAAAGAAAAAGAAAAAAAGAAAAAAAGAAGAAGCAAAGAAATCAAATAAAAATAATTAAAAATTATTTTTAACACGTGGCAAGTGACTATTAGTGCGTAACTTACAAATATTTTTGTATAAGTGGTATTGGGTGAAAAATGGGGTATACATACTATTTTGAAGTTATTCAATGGGGGTAGGACACCCGCAAATTTAAGGTGTTTTTTTTAAAATTCGAGATAACTACAATGGTGACTTTATGTCTTTTCTCAAAATTGTAATATATTATCTTCATAATAGCTTAACTAACTTCCTTATTAGTATTTTTATTGGTTATAAATTATATTCATACTATTGGCAGTGATTGCAATGATTTTCGTAATCCTCATATTGCCTCATGCGATACATTACTTTAATAGATGCTTAAAAAAATTGAGTTGAATTCAAATTGTGGTTATAAAAGTTAAATATCAACATGTTAAAATTATTTAGATTAAGCGGGTCAAATTGGGTGGGTCAAAGACTCAACCCGTTTTTAAAGCCCATTTGAGCCCAAGTAAATTTGGGCGGGTTAGGACCCAATTCGATTTATATTTTAACTAATTTTAATATCTCCAATTTCAACCCAACCCGCCCATTTGACACTCCTAAATTATCAAGTAATCAATCGATATAAATACAATTCAATCTATATCATATATACAAACACAAATCTAAATTTAAAAGAAGATCTAAACAATAAATCTGTAAAAAAATTAATTTTCTGAGTTCATTATTTGAAACTAAAACTTTGTTTCTTTGATTCGGATAATTATTAGAAAGGATAAAATAAATTGAATTTATCCATTAAATCATTTAATACCTGTTGTATAATGGATGAACAAATCAAATGAGTTTCTTCGATAACTCTATTTAGGCAATACTAAACTAAATTACAAATAACTCTATTTATAAATTGAATAAGGACTCAAATTTCCTCGAAAGGAAGGTACTAAATACCGTTATATATCAACAAATGTGAGTGCCTGGCGAATTCATTTATAAGGCAAAATTAGGTGATAAAGTAAATTTGTAAGCAAAATTAGGTGATCAGGTAAATAAATTATATTATTTAAGCTAAAATTTACTAAGTGATTAAACGTGTGAACTTATTCATAACTAAGCAAGTAAATAAAGTCCAAACATGTGAGATTAGGGGTGGGCATGGTATGGTGTATATATACTGATTTATCATATTATATCAAAAATTTTAATATCGTGATTTTGGTATTATGGTATTTGGTGTGGTATATGGTATACATTTTAATTTTTTTTAGTATTCGGTACGGTATTTGATATTTAGAAATAATATATTGAAATACTGAATACCATACCGAAGTATAAAGTTACATAAATAACAAATATATATTATTAAAATACTACTATAAATTAAATGTTTCGAAGTTAAAACTTTGACTACTCTATTTTGATTGAAATGTATTTGAATTGTAATTGATTAACAAAGGAGTTGTTTGTACTTTATTTTGCATATATTTTTCTATATGTGTAATGTATTAGTATGATACAATTGAGACTTTTTTTTAATTATCGAAGTCATAATACTCTATTATATGAGTATATATTAGTCGAAATTGAACAAATTATGGTTACTGATTTACCATACCGTAGAATACCGAAATCGAACTTTAATATACCGAATTAAATTGATATGGCAATGTATAATGTTTTAAAAACCGAATACCAAAATTATAATATCGAAATTTACAAATACCGTACCGTACCATCCCACCCTACCCCTACGTGAGTTCCATTATTAAATAATCAAATACAAATCTAAATTAAAGAAGACAAATGTTAAGACATGCAATTATTAATATCAAATAAGTACGGAGTGACCGTTCCATGCAAAGTTTTTTTTTTAAATTTTTATAATCAAAATTCAACGATTATTGGGCTATAATTGTACAACGTAAATCACCCCCTTGATGAGGAAGAGAGTATAAAGAGGAGGGTTATTACGGGATTACTCGTGCAATATATAAGTAATATTTTGTAATCAAATAAATAATTACTCGTATTATTTATCAAGTATATATTATTTATCCCGCTTTGGACGACGATTTCATTTGAATTTTTGCATGCATTGACTTATTCATGGTTGAACTTCGACTAATTTCACTCTATTATAGTATACACGTAAAAAATATTCAAACATGTAAGAATATATCTCTTCTTAATGTTTAATCAACAAAAAGAAAAATTAAAACAATAAAGTAATAGAAATATTCATGATTGATGCAAACGTATAATGAAATTTAATAGAAGACCACAAAACAAAATAGATACGGAAATAACATGTTTCAAATCATTATTCTAAAAAAATTAAATTAAACTACTAATTCACAGAGAAAGAAGACTAAACAAGATAGTGAAATGGAGGCTAAAAAAATAATTAACTTGATCAACAAAAGCATGTACGAATTAGCCCTATCATTATTATTATTATAAAAAAATTCAATTTACCAACCCAAAATAAGAGGTACAATTCATTATTTCTCATTATTACATGTACAATAAGCAAATATAAGAAAAAAACTATAAACAACTTTATATGATAACAAGATTAACTCTAAGAATTTATGAAGTATATATATAAACGAGATAAAATCAAACATTTAGTAGCATAGCTAAAAATATAACTTGCAATGGTTATAAAATAAAAATATTATAAGTTAAATAATCAAGAAAAAGAAAGTAAGAGTAGTAATGCTTTTCCTTCCAATCTTTCAATGTTTATGTAACTACAGATAAGAGGAATATATATATATATATATATAGAAAGTAGGAATATATTTCTAATCCTTCAAAGTCATCAAGAAAATCTCCAAAGTCATGAAATGTGGATTTTGCTACAGGACATCCACATACACATTTCTTTTTTTTTAATGAAATTTTTGATCCGAGGATCATTATTTACAACAACAACTAAATTTTAAATATTCCAACAATCAAAAACGAAAAGTACATTAGTGAAACATGAATTTTTAACGTAAACTAATTTATGCCTAAAGTCAAATATTATGTTCTCAAGTTCATAGTAAAAGTTACCACATTTAAATTATTATTTATTTATTTTTATAAAAAATGGATATCATACATCAAAACTAGATATATCATGAGAAATATACTTAAAAAAAATGGAAAAGGTATAATTTTTAGCTGCATAAATTTATATCAAAGCAATGTGTATTTTGTCTATTAGGAATTTAAAAATATTTGTACATAAAAGGAGATAGACTCAAAATATCATATCTAAAATCAAATAACATACTCAAAACTCTCTCTTTTCTTTATAGAAAATTATTTAACAAAATCAGTTCTTAATATCATGATTTCAAATTATAGGACATTGTTACAAAATTATCACACAACAACACATCACCTATTTAATTTTTAAAATCACAAAAGTGAGAGAGTAAAAGTTTAACACTTTTCAAATGCAAGAAGTCAGTGGCGTTTCTATTGCTATTTGTAAAAAACCATCAACGAAAAGATATATGCTTTGAATCTGATTAAAAAAATCTTGTCATATAACTATGAATAGCTATTTCAAAAAAAGAGAGAGGAAGAACTTCTCCTTAAAGAGAACAAAAAGTACATTTTGAATTGTTTAGATGAAACTATGAATCTTTCATGGCAATGTCAATGAAGAAAAATGAAACTCTAGATATATAAAGGGAAAAAAAGAGAGACAATGAGGGAGGAAATTAAAAATAGAAAAAAAAATTAATTTTGGAGAATAAAAAATATTCAATGTATTAAATGGGGTAAGGGCATGCAAAAATGGAGAAAAAGATAACATGATATAAAATCGAACACCATTAATAAAATAAAAATATAAATAAAAAATCAACTGAGCTACCGAGATTTCCGTTTTAAAACTCGAAGAGAAAATTGTTCCGACCAAAATGACTGTAGGTTGTATCCCCACAATTCCCATGGCAACACCAGCGTCGGTTGCACGTATGAGGAGTCACTCTCTCACGTGTGAACCCACTCCACTCTCATTGGTTGAGCTACTTTTAATTACACAACACTCTTTTCTTCCTCTTTTCCTCAAAATCTCAAATCTACCTTACATTGAATTCAAACAACAAAGATTTTTTGTTTTTTTGTTAATTCTTACATAGAGAGCAGCCAAAATCAACACTCTGTCAATAGCCTTAAGCTTTTCTTATTTCCCTTTTTTTCTTTCCCTTTGGTCTCTCTCTCTCTCTTTCTATAGTGTTGTTTTGTATGTTTCTTGAAGTTCCAACTTTACAGCTCAAAGTTCCATTTTTCCATCTTTCTGTCTGGACTTTTTTTTTTTTTTTGAGTGTTAGCTGTGAAATGAACTTTGGGTACTCAGTTGCAGATCGAATCTAGCATTTTCAGGTACTACTTTTATGTGGGTGTTTTAGCATGGTATAAAGCTTTAATTTTTGTTTGTGGGTTTAGGATGCCTCTTTTTTAGAGCTTTTGTTGGATTGTACCAAGTGCTTAGATGGGGGTACTTGGTTTTGGGTTTTTGGTGGTTGTGGTTGTGTTAGTGTGTGCATAAAGCTTTGATCTTTGTTTGTTTGTTTAGAAGATGCTCTTGTTTGGAAATTTTGGTGGATTGTACTGAGTGCTTTAGTGGGTGTACACTGGTTCTGGGATTTGGGACGGTGGGTGTACTGAGAGTGCTTCGATGGGGGTACTTGGTTTTGGGGTTTTGGTGGTTGTGGTTGTGTTATTGTATGCATAAAGCTCTGATCTTTGTTTGTTTGTTTAGATGATGCTCTTGTTTGGGAATTTTGGTGGATTGTACTGAGTGCTTCAGTGGGTGTACACTGGTTTTGGGATTCGGTGACGGTGGGTTGATGTTTGCATTTTCTGGTTTAGGATGACTCTTTTTTAGAGCTTTTGTTGGATTATACTAAGTGCTAAGACCGTACTTGGTTTTGGGCTTTTGGCATTTTGGTGGTTGTGCTTGTGTTAGTGTATGCATAAAGCTTTGATCTTTGTTCGTTTGTTTGTTTAGATGATTCTCTTCTTTTCTTTTGGAAATTTTGGTGGATTATACCGAGTACTTTGTACACTGGTTCTGGGATTTGGTGATGGTTCATGATTGCATGTTTGCATTTTCTGGTTTTTGATATTGGTTTTGTTTGTGTCAGTAAGGTTTGATTTTCTTTCTGTTTGTTTAGATGGATAATTTGCTGGATTGAACCCAAATCTGTGATTGGTGTACATTGGTTTTGGGGTCTTGTGTAGGTGTCTGCTTTTTGTGGAATTGCTGAAATCTGTAGTCTCGGTAGATGAATTTTTGGCTTAGAGGGTGAATGTGTTCCAGTAAAGTGGAAATGGTACTTTTAATGCTCTTATTTTTGGTTCATGATAGTAATTGGTTTGATTTCTGTTTTGGGTTTGAGCAGTTAAAGGTTATACATCTGCCACCATTAGGATTCTA
This sequence comes from Solanum etuberosum, assembly GCA_029582245.1. Taxonomy (NCBI): domain Eukaryota; kingdom Viridiplantae; phylum Streptophyta; class Magnoliopsida; order Solanales; family Solanaceae; genus Solanum; species Solanum etuberosum. The sequence goes on along the minus strand of JAJONR010003088.1, from coordinate 68,455 downwards.
GGAACTAGTAATTACATGTTAGAAGGAGGTTATGTTAGAAATTTCCTTGTCAAGCTATATATGAAACAGATTCCTGGCAGTCCACGGAAACACTATTGCTAATTGACTGAAGTGAGAAACACGTTGATCAGTTAATTTATTAAGATGTTAATTGTCACTCGATTCATTGGCACCATGCAATTGAACCAATCTAAATGCTTACTTATTCAATGAGGTTGGTGTTTAGTGAAACCACCATTATGAAATTGATTATATTCACAAAAATGGTACTCAAGTCTTTTTGTGAACCGCCATTAGGAAAGAGAATTGTTAGATGCTAATGGTTTCTTCAAGAATTAAGAAGTCATTCTGGGGGCTGAAGCTGCAAGTAGTCGTGATTGGGTTGATTTTGTTGGGTCATGGTTATTCAAGGAGCATTTATGATAATTTGTGTACTTCTGAAAGTGGATGTTTATTCATTCGTTATTTGTTGCTATATGTTGTTGACATGCTATTGCTGGTAAGGATTTGACAAAAAATCCCATTTGAAGTAGTCAACTGGACAATTTACTTGAGATGAAAGATTTGGAGCAACTAAAAAAATCCTTGACATGGGAATCAAAAGAGATTTAAGAGCCAAAAGGTTATTTTTGACCTAGAAAAACAATTTAGGAGGTCTAGGAGAAGTTTGATTCAAAGAGTGCTAAGCCAGTGAGTACATATCTTGCTGCTATTTTTAGGTTGTCAGCTACCCAGTCGCCCTAGTAAGAGGAAGAAGGTAGGCATATGCTACATGTACCCTATTCTAGTGTAGTCGGAAGTATTATGTATGTATTGGTGTGTATATGCCCAGACATTCCATAACAACGAGTGCAGTAACCCGATATGTGGCTTGTTCGGGTAAAAATACATAGGGCAATTGACGAGCTTTGAAATGAATTTTCAGATACTTGAAGTACTTCAAACACATGTTTAGAGTTTGCAGAAAATACTAACACTTTGAGTCAAACCAACTTAAAAGCACTTTTTGGCTTGTTTGGTGTTTGACAATTTAAAAAGTAGCTTTGCTTGAATTTGATTAGTATTTATGAAAACTGATTTTTCCCATTAGGGATTTTGTGGAGAAGATGGAACTTATTTACTATATCATCCAAAACCAAAACTAAACCAAGGCGAAGATTTGTAACATGGCCTATTCTTAGTATTGTTGGATAATATTTGGCCAAACAATTTAACACTGTTGGTCAAATATTGGCCACAATACAATAAGCCTTTTCTTGGAACAATCTCCTCTCACTTCAGCATATTGTTTCAGCGAGAAGGGAAACTGAATAGATTAAATTTGGAGATTATGGTCACTTTCTGAAGATAAAGACCTGAGAGTTAGACCTTTATTTTGATTGGAAGGGCATGGTAATCTTTTGCTAACCAATGTGCATGCTGAAGTTGGATATAGCATGATCCTGCTCTGGAGTTTGTAGTTACTCTCTCAAGATAAAGAGCCGAGTCTTCATATTCAAAAAAAGATAAAGAGCTGAGTCTTAGACTTTTAGTTAGAAAACTCTTGGATAGTAATCTTATATAACAAAGTTAAGGGCAATAAAAAAGATAAGAATGGCATGATTATCCTTGATCAACGAAGGTTTGACAATCTCCTTGGGGTGGGTATGCAGCAAGATCCAGGCAGCTAAGTAGCATTTTTCTGAAACTTGGTTCGGGTAGCAGGGACTATACTTCTTAACAGAAGACTTGAAAAATCAGCAGTCTTCTTCCTTGATTCATACTGTTCATGCATATTTCTATCATTTTACTGAATTTTACAATAACAACATATCCAGCATAATCCCATAAGGGGTGTCTGTGAAGGATAAACCCTTACCCCTACCTCGTGGAGGTAGAGAGTTTGTTTCCAATTTTTGCTGAACTTTCTCAACTAAATTTGTTCTTTGTATTCTACTTATCAGATAAATAAATGAATTGTTCTCTGTATTATAAAATAGATGTACTGAAGTTATTTAGTTATCCAGTTTGGTCTTTGGTAGGATGTTTTAGAGAAAGTAATACATGTATTAGCCATGGTATTATTTAATACCTTGTTTGGAAGTGTTTTCAACGTATGTATGATTAATACATGCATTGGTTATACATCCTATTCAGTATTATAGGGTGTATAACTAATGCATATTAACCCATAGTATTAGCAATTCCAGGTTTATTTTTATTAATACATTGATAAACATGTTTAAAGACATAATTCCGTTGAATACACCAAACCAAATAGTGGATTAGAAATAATCTCAACATAACTAATCCTAACATGACTAATCCCATCATACTGTTACCATTCTCAAAAAACATGACTAATCCCATCATTACTGATACACACTATTCAATCCTGTTCTTATACACCCTCCCAAACAATCTTTACGAGTCTTAGGCCACAAAAGTTCAATGGAAGAATAGTAACTCTCTTGGTATGACCATCCACTCTATATTTGGGAAGTTATTTCTGGATTGCCAGATGTAGCCATCACATGACGTGTATGACTCCAGAGGATAATTCAATGTTTTCCGTGCACTTTTTGTAAGACAGAAGTGCCAACTACATATCAATGTAGTGTCAAACATTAGGAAATAATGTGCACCGATCTGTGAGAATTATCTATACATTTTCTGTTTAAGTTTTTTTCATTATTTCATTCATAATAGTTTACTTGATAGTTACAGGATTCTTTCTAATATCTTTTGCTTTGTTTGTTCCTCCAGGGATCATTTCTCTTTTCCATTGCTGGTTTTGTGGTGTTACATCTTGTTTACTGTATGTCCAAGGGAACCGCAGCTCAGCCTAGTCCGCCTGATGTTCTTCAGTAGCCTTATTATGCTTGATCAACGCCAAGATGGGCGGCTTCTCTTTGAAAATTCAGAATCTGTTGTTTTTAAGCGTGCTGTTGCCTTGCATTTTCCCAAGACTTACACTAGCACTCAATCCTGATGGTGCGATGCCACCCATTTCTTCAGCATTTCTTGCTTGATTTGTTTATTTAGTTACAGACTAGGCACTGTGTGGATTTTAATTGATGCGAGTATGATAAGATATTTAACATGCTTGATCCAGATGATATAACAAGTCTAGTTCCTTCGTCAGTTTCCTAAATCAAGGACTAGTATATTTCTGATATTTAATTGGGATGATTGTGGGGGTGATATTCCATTGAAGCTTGTTGCCTCTAATAATTGGATTTTTGCTAATTTCTGATGTTCTAATGCTGTTAAGTTTCTATTCAGTTGTTACTTTATACATTACCTGAATGTTATGCTAATACTACCTCACTTGATAATTGATTAATATCTGAAGTCTGTTCCATCTTGTAAGAGTTGCACTTTAGTCCATACTTTAGACTTTTCTTCATCTTTGCAGGTCAAGCGCTTGTCAATTTTAGGATCTCAATATCTGGTTCCGATGGTGTTCTTGAGCAGTGGAGACCAGAAGATTCTGACCCATGTGGCTGGAAAGGAGTACAATGTGACCCAAAATCAAAGAGAGTTACATCTTTGTGAGTATCTGTATTATTGTTAAAACATCTCTGCCGGTGATGGCATTGTTATGGTTCTAGTTATTTTTGACATATTTATTTTGGACTCCACAATTCTGAAATATCTGAAACATTTTGATTCAAAATAACACTAAATAAATGCTGAGAATCCCTAGTAGTTGTGATATAGTAATTTATGGATCAAATTGGATCTTTGATCTTGTAGAACTGAATTACAGCTGATCTTGACTGTATACGGAAGTGGTTTTCGATTGCATTATGTTGCACTTCTGTAGGGCTGATCCTCTAGCACCATTTTACTGGGCTACTTTTCAAATGGCCTGAATTTGATATCTTCATCCAAATATCCCTACAAAACATTATCTTTAAGTAGTTTTGTATTTAAGATATGAGTTGCTTTACGCAATTTGTATTGAACAAAGAAGAGACTAATTTTCCTAACACTTAACACTGACCTATTATCTATATTAGAACACACTGATACTTAACTTCTAACATAGCCTATTTCATATTGGAGTCACTATTTGAACTACTACAATTATTGTCTTTTGATCATCCAGAAGCCTCCCTAATCACAAACTGAGTGGATATATATCACCAGATATTGGGAAGCTAGACCAGTTGCAGTTTCTGTATGCTTCTTTTCCCTTTTATTCTTGTTTCCATTTATTGTAAGTGTCACTATACTATGCTAACACAAATCTCCTCAAATGCAGAGCTCTTCATGACAATAATTTCTATGGGGCAATACCTCCTGCATTGGGAAATTGTACAAATCTGAAATCTCTGTAAGTTTTGCAATGAACTTCTTTGGTGTGACCTGCATATTTAATTCTCTTCTATTATTGAGGCGCTTGAGTTTCTGCTATTAAGCACTTGTGTGAATATGAAGAACTCCAACTAACTTACATGCTATTTGAAGGATTTCTTGGGGATACAATATCCCTATTTCAGCTGCTCCACAGTCCCACCTCCCAGCTCTTCCTTCTTCCCCTTAAACTCACTACCATCTGAATCGTACTAAGCCTGAACCACACCATATTCTCATGACTCAATTTTCAGAAGAAACTCACATTAATACCCTGGTTGGAATTTTGTGATTAGTTTGTTCAGTAAAAGAATTTATGCATTATATCATGATTGGTCCTCTTTTTGCAAAGTAACAAGGATACTTATACAAACTATAAAACTGACATTTCGTTTTGTGGAGTTGGAGCAAAAAAAGTTGTGTGCAATACTCAATATCCTTGTGGAGAGTGGACATATTTTATAACACTCTTTTCAGTTCATGTATAGATTAATCACTTCATCTCGGGTCATATTGCAGAACCAGCATGTCATTGATAGATGTTGTAGTCCTTGCTACGCTACTAATCTTGATATGTAAAATAGAACAAACTAAAGCTGTATTTTGGTTTTGATAAATTCAAGAGAGGTTTGAGCGCCTTTTTTTCTTGTCGCTGCTTTAGAATTTGAAATTACAAAGTTAATGATGTACATGCTAACTAATTTGCTAGGAATTTTAATTCTTTTATGCAGGTTTCTACAGAGTAATTATTTAAGCGGATGGATTCCTGATGAGTTGGGAAACCTTCCTGAGCTTGAGAATCTGTAAGACTTTCTGTCTCATATTTTGAGTCTCTTTTCTCAGTTTCTGTGCATGCTGTTCTGCAGGTCGCAAGCTCCTGCATGGTCCGTTCACCTTAATCTGCATAAGCAAGCATGATATTTGGACAACATTTTGTTTTTTGTAAATGACTGTACCCATGCAACGAAAATATCTATCATTATATAGACACTAGACAGTCCTCGAATAAAAGATACAACCTTTTCCTTTTTTGACTTTTGACAGTTTGCACTTTCTAATACTAATACCCTGGTGAATTTACACACCTACCAGCCCTTCATTAGGTTTTCTTTATCAATTCTTCCTATCCTTCTTCTCAATGCCATCATGCTTTTGCCTGTCCATCTCACACAAACTCCAATTCAACTGTATGTTTGCCGTATAAGCTTTTGTTCTGTTTTACTTTTTAGGATAGGAAGCTGTATTTTCCGTATGTTGATTGTTACCACATACTACAGGACACTTTGTTGTCCTAAATGGACCAGCCTCTGCCCTGCTTATCCTGTCATCTTCCTTGCTAATTTGAACATCCTTCTTGTGCATTTTTCCTCCCTCTGAGCATGAAGAGCCTTTGGAACAATAGGCAACTGGCGGTTCATTTGTTCTGTTGTCATTGCTCCGCCGTCCGGAGTTATTTGCATGTCTCATGGTGGTGTCATCTTCTCTACTGATGCAATAACTGGTGCTTCACACCCTAGCATCATTGTGGTCTGAGGTAGCTGGAGGATTTCTTGAATTAGCTGGAAGGATTTTACAGTGAAGAGGAGGGACCATCATATCAACTGATTTCTTCTGCATGTGTCATATCTTAGGGATCTGGTTCTTGGAGTCATGAGTGTTTTTCTTGCTAGACTGTTGGAGTCATGAGTGTTTTTCTTGCTAGACTGGTGTAACCTTTCTTTTCCCATTAAAAGAGCTAAGGAAAGTCGTGCATACTTTACCTCTTTACTGTTCCAGGAAATGGAGAGAAACCTAATTGAGAAATAAAAAGGCTTTACATAGCAGTTGATCGGAAAAAAAGATAAAGAGGCTTTAACAGAGGAAAAAGTGACATTTTTCGCTTGTTAGTTTAATTTAGTCTGGGTAAAATTTTCTTATTACCTTTTATTATAAGTATGTAACTTCTAATGCAAATCTAATTGACCTGTCTCAATTTTACGCATGTGATAGATTGTTGAGCTTAGTAATTACTTCTACAGTCAACCAATTGATGTTGGTTTATTACTTTTGCTAGAGATCTTTCAAGCAACTCTCTCAGTGGAAACATTCCACCATCCCTTGGCAAGCTGAACAATCTTGGCATTTTGTGAGTGCCCTAAAAGTTCTTTTGTCGTAACTAATAACTTAAAAGTGTAAAATGTTACTCAAGAAGTGAGGTTGGGTTGTGCTGCTGAATTAATATTTGTTGTTCAATGTTTACAGCAACGTGTCAACAAATTTCTTGGTTGGGCAAATACCTTCGGATGGACACCTTGCCAAGTTTGGAAATGATTCGTAAGTAACACCAATACAAAATCCTTCTTGTCAAGTGCATTTGAATTTTCAAAGCATCTATGGAATCTATACTACTTTATGATCATTTCTTTACTCAGATTCTCTGTTTGGTTTATGTAATGTTGACATAACTAATGTATGTCCATACGTTTGAAGCATTGTTATCAACTCCATATTATTTCTTTTTCAAATATCAGCGTCCTTGTGTGCCTAACTGTTTGTTTTCAGAAATCCACCAAAAGAGATTGTAATCAATTCTGGGATGACACTGAGGGTGTTGGCTGAATTGCCAATTGCATTTGAAATTAGGATTGAGGTCCTCAATTCTTTAAAGTCCTTAACCCCACACTGTTTAGTAAATTGTGTATCAGTGAAAATGAAGGGTATGCAGTTGTAGCCTTTGATACTACCATTTGCTTGAATCTTGAGTAGTACCCATCATTGGAAAGGGGAGAAAGACTTGTATGGATGTGCACAGAATAGCTGCCTGATATGATTTTGACCTAAAACTTGTAATTTACAACTTGCCCTCTGGTTGGCTTGATTTACATGATTTCTGATTTTAAATTTATGACAGCTTTCTTGGAAATCGTAACTTGTGTGGCAAACAAGTCAGTCAGGACTGTAACACTGGAGGTTCTTCAATATCCCCGTCCCCGGATTCAGGTAAATGTTTACCCATTATCAACACAAAATAATAGTCAAATATCAAGTCCAATTTCTGTCTGTAAGGGTGAGTGCATATGGAAATATTGACAGAATCATTTCTCATCTGCTCAAGGACCCCTAGTGACAGAATCCTTTCTCATCTGCTCAAGGACCCCTGGTGACAGAATCATTTGCCCCCAGTGCTTAGTTCAAGTGGCAAAAGTTGAGGGACTTGTGACTTGGGTCACAGGTTCGATCCATGCGCCATGTGAAGTAAGCCTGGTATTTAAGTGGAAAAGGGGTATAGGGGTGGACCCCTTATCCTGGAGTTTTGAGGTTGGTAAGGGTTGGCCCTGACAGATTTGTCGGTCATGAAAAAAAGGATTCCTAGTGTTTCGGCTGCTTAAGATGACAACTTGTCCTTTTCTGAATTTCCTTTATCAAGTAGACAAGAGAACATGACAAGTATACATTATTTTTTTTAGAATGTTGAATTCTAGATTTCGTTGTTCTTCTAAAAATTAAAGACCTAGTATGTCTTTTTTTTTTTTTGGATAAGTATCTTCATATTGTTAATTTCTAATATATATTAAGGTAATTCATGGTATTGCAATAGGTACAACTGCCTTCTGCTTGTGTGTAATGTATTGACTAGAATCTCAAATGATATTTGTGAAGGGTTTGTTCATCTGTCAGGCTTTAACAAGAAAACTTATTACTTCAAATGGCAGAATCATTTAAGTATGCGAACTCATAGTGTTAAGTAGCAGTGTCATGTATTGAGAACATGACCTGATGGAGTAGTTACTTGTCTCTGGATACGTAGCCTTTTCTACTGCTTCTTTGTTTCTCTGTTTTTTTTTTCTTTTGAATATTTCACTTCTTTCCTTTCATGTTTCATGGTAATATCTCATATTTTCCATGTTTCTCAGCCCAAAGCCAAAATAAGAATGGTCGACTACTTATAAGTGCATCTGCCACTGTGGGTGCACTGCTTTTGGTGGCACTGATGTGTTTCTGGGGCTGTTTCCTCTACAAGAGACTGGGTAAAAATGATGGCAAAAGTCTTGCAATGGATATTTGTGCAGGTCTTTATCTAGAACCTATGTAGAAATTACCATTATAATGTTTTAATCTTTATTTGCTTTATGCTCTTAATTCCTTGAATAAAAGGTTTAACTATCCAATTGTTAAATTATCAGGTGCATCGATTGTGATGTTTCATGGAGATTTGCCTTACTCTTCCAAGGACATCATCAAAAAACTGGAGACTCTGAATGAAGAGCACATTATTGGTTCTGGGGGCTTTGGAACTGTATACAAACTTGCAATGGATGATGGCAATGTATTTGCCGTGAAGAGAATTATCAAGATGAATGAAGGCTTCAATAGATTCTTCGAAAGGGAGCTTGAAATTCTTGGAAGTATTAAGCACCGGTATCTGGTAAATCTGCGAGGATATTGCAATTCTCCAACATCAAAGTTGTTGATATATGACTTTTTATCTGGAGGTAGCCTAGATGAAGTTCTGCACGGTGAGACATACTTTCCTCTGTAAAATATCTTGTGCTCTACAATTGGTGAAAATGTTTGTTATTTTGTGGATTTAGCACATAAGCTGGGTTTGGTGAGAATTTCTGGGTTCTCTCTTTAAATTGGCAAATTATTTGAGATTTTAGCAGTCTTGATATTCATAGCACAATAGGGTTGTTTATCTTCCCTGTATAACACCTGATTGAAATTTGGGTTGTGTGGCTCAGTTGGGAGATAAAACGCGCAAGTTAATAATAGTAACAGTAAACAGAAACATAAGTTATATTGGATATATATGCTTTTGTGGAAGCATGAAAGACTTGCTGTTTTTTAAATGCAAAATTCATATGTTGATAAGAGCAAACATACTAGACAGGGGTCTAGTAAGAATGAGGATAAATTATGAACAGGGATCACTTTCTACTGCTATTTTGATTGATTCAACCAGTGAAATATAGTCCCAAAAAGTCTGCCAGAATGTCACTGGGACAAAAGGGAATGCTGTAAAACCAGTGTTCAATATACAATTGATTGGAAAAATATCATCAGCCTTTGGAGAAAGTTTCTGAATGGGATTGACTAAACTTGGTGATGATGTCCTAATGCAACTATAAACTTACTTGGATTAGTACCCATTGGCTTGATCGTATAAATTTCTTACGTTTTAATACAAGTAAAAGTGGATAATGATTACATCTTTGGCTGGTGCGGATGGCACTCCGGAAATGTTTTCATGTCTCGACAGTTACGAAATAGTGGAGAGTAACTTGCTAACTAACCAAGACACTCTGATGGCACCAAAGAATATCTTGGTGTGTCATTGATGTTTCATATGTGTTCTATATTTTGTGTAAATATTGCTATAGATTTTTTGTTATGATGATGACATGACTTGAGCTTAAATGGAAATATGGTCTGAGGATTCATATAGCTGATCCCAACTTGTTTGGGATTGAGGCTTAGTTGTTGTATTGCTGTAGAACTTAGAATATGGACTTCGTTTTTATAAGAAACTTTGAATTTACTCATTTTAATTCCTTTGCTTTAGTTTACCAGATGGCTAGCTTGCAGCCCTTTTATGCAGCTATATTGCATGAGAACCACTTACACACTTACGGGAAATGACAGTACAATAGTAATGTGTAGCTAATTTTTATCCATAGTATGGTACAATCACTAGGAAAAAATAATGTTTGTCAAAATGGTTGAATATCTCGATGAGTTAGTGTTCTTCTATCCAATAGAGTAACAAAATGAGTGTCATGTTTGGGAAGTGGACAGTGACATGATGTTTGCTTTCAGCGTCTAGGGTGGAAAACAACGCTGGAAGCAAAGATAATAATAAAAAAGATGACGTTCCTTTAAGCTAGTTCATCTTGCATGTTAAATTGCTGTAATAATAAAAAAATGATGACATTCCTTTAAGCTAGTTCATCTTGCATGTTAAATTGCTGTTGCTGTTTAGACATTTTCATATCTTCAGGGTTGAGAGTTTTAGATTTGACTATTGTTTTTTGGGTCCACTTAAACATCATTTTTGAAATATTTTATACAGAGAGATCTGAGCAGTTAGACTGGGGTGCACGGCTGACTGTAATCATGGGAGCTGCGAAAGGGCTGGCATATTTACATCACGATTGTTCTCCTCGAGTAATACACCGTGACATAAAGTCTAGCAACATTTTGCTTGATGGAAACTTCGAGGCTCGAGTATCTGATTTTGGACTGGCCAAATTACTCGGGGATGAGGAGTCTCACATCACAACAATTGTAGCTGGCACATTTGGGTATTTAGCTCCAGGTACACCCAATGATTAGACATTTATCATCACCTTCTACTTAGGAAGTTGCAAATATTAAACTATGCATGGAATGAATTTCTGCTGCTACTATAGTTGAAACTGGGGAGAGAGCGATCTGATTTCCTTTTTCTGTAATCAGGTTTCACTACTTTTCAAGTACAAACTGGTTACTGCTTTTGTCTGTAGAAGTTGCACCTGTGATGTCTTTCTTTCTCATGCTTATTTTTCTTGATATTGACAAAAGATAATATGAGGCCTAGTTAAATGACAAAAGGAGGGAGGGGGAGGAAATGGTTCCACATCGAAGGTTTCTCTTGAGGCATCGAACATACTGTTTTCTAGCATATTCATCTCTGCTGCATCAATTTGTAACATGTGATGAGAGGTTATCTATGTACTTAAAGAATTTAGTTCTCCTTGCTGTGCCATGTGGAGATCTGATTTTGTATGCTTTCACTTTGGGCAGTTGATTTCTGCTTCACTTGATATATCGCCTTTTGTTTTACAGCTTATGTGTTTCTCTTCTCTATCTTTTTGTTCAAGAATACATGCAGAGTGGTAGGGCTACAGAAAAGACAGATGTTTATAGTTTTGGAGTTCTGGTTCTTGAAGTCATAAGTGGGAAGCGGCCAACTGATGCATCATATATTGAGAAGGGCTTCAATATTGTTGGCTGGGTATGTTGTGTGATTAATTGCATCTTACTTCTAATCATATAAGTGTATTCTCTCTTGGTTGAAATTCCTTACATTCTTTTTGCGAGTTAGCTAACATTATTTTTTAAAACCTACAAATGTCATCATGGCTACTTGTTGGCATGGTTAACCAATTTGCCCATCATCTCTAGTTATGCATATAATTTATCGTGGTCTCATTCTTTTTGGCTACCAGAGCCCAAACTGCAGAGATGCATGTGAGCTTCACTCGAGGTCTCTATTGGAGCAAGGTTAAAATTATCTAAAGAAAAACTAAGTGGGCTAATTCATCATACCATCATAAATAGTTTCACTGTAGTTTTATGTTTCCATATTTGCATCTCGTGAGATCCTAAATGGGTAAGGCTGGAAAGTTATTTGCCACTTCTAGCTTTTGCCCCAACCCCAACTCCCTTCCTGTTCCTCTTCCCACTGATTTTGCAACTACTGCCATGCTCCTATCCTTGTTGTTTGGGGGGGGGGGGGGGGTGAGAATGATATTACTAAGGGATAGAGGTAGAGGGAAGCATGCTGGTGGGCAAGTAATTCCAACTTTTAAGATTTGACGTGACAAGTGTTTTAAGCTGCATTTTTTGGCTCAATAAGCCAAAAGAGGTTAGTTTCTCAACAAAAATGAAGCAGCAAAAAGAGGTGGTTAGTTGAATATGCATAAGGGCTGGACTGATTGTGGTATGAGCACAAAATTATTAAGGTAAAACTTGTACTGTAGACAATCAGTATGATGGTTTTGCAATGATATAAAACAGTATTAAGTCTTTGTGGCCATTAATCCATGAAGAATTATATAGGGACAATAAGGACAAATTTGAAGCAAAATGAACCAAAGAGTGCAAATAGGAGAATGAGGAATAATGATGAGCCTTTTCCCTCCAGATAGGTAGGAATGGGTAAGAGCCTGAGGGAGAAGACTGTTTATGCACCAAAACAATGTTAAAATCTGCAAAAAATGATAAAAAAGTTCAATCATTTTAAAAAGAAACGCATCATTGATATATGCACCTGACTAAACCGAATATCGTCACTGATCAAACCAATTTTAAGAACAATCCAAAATCAGTCTATAGTTTTATGGTTGTTTGATGAAACTATATGAAAACCCAAAACAAATTGGACCATTTGGTAGAAAATCATTCCAATTACCCTATTAACTTTTTGCAAAAGATCTTTTCCACTTTTTGTAATGAAGTATCAGTCCGAGTAGGATGAACAGATCATATGACTTGCATTGTAGGTATTTTATTCAAATCACTGGTCTTCTAAACCCCTGTCATACTCATCATGCAGCTGAACTATTTAGCATCTGAGAATAGACGGACAGAGATAGTTGATCCGCTTTGTGAACGAGTGCAGACTGAAAGCCTTGATTCCCTGCTTTCAGTTGCCACTCAGTGTGTTTCTTCAATCCCCGACGACAGGCCCACAATGCACAGGGTTGTTCAGATTCTCGAATCTGAAGTCATGACTCCATGTCCCAGTGACTTCTACGATTCAAGCTCGGATTGAAGGCTCTAGCTAGATGTGAAGAAAATTAATGATTTGAGTTTCCATCTGCAACTTCATGCAGTAAATTGAGGAGTGATGCAAGCATTTTATGGGAATTTAAAGTCTGCAAAGATTCTTCTATTGTACTATATTTATCGATTCTTTCTGCAGATGAACAACAAAAAAAGATCAGTTCAACTGCCATCATTCCTCAAATTCAGAGTTGCTAGCTAGTTATCACGAGGTTCAGCGTGCTTAATCCTGTTTTTGATTTCATCATTTTTCTCCAGTGCATTGAGCTTTTCATTTCACCAGGGGAACGGAATCTGTACGTGTGGCATGAGCAATCAAATCCCTTTTGTATCTTTCATTTGCCTTTTGTTTGTAGGTTTTCTTGCTGTAATTGTATATGGAAATGATTGAATTGATTTGACACTTACCTTTTGCTAAGTTCATATCCTTTTTGTATATTATGATGCTTCCCACAATAGCTGATATATCAGTTGACTGCAAGTATTTTGCCTTTTCACTTTATTTCTGTTGATCTCTTTTGTAGTTTCCCTTCCACTTAAAGATGTCATGAATTGAACTATATTCACTGGTTTTTCATGAGAGCTTGTGGCTCTATTACTATTATACTCTTTTGTTTGACATTCGATTGGATGTTGAAGTTTAGTTTCCAACACTTTAACCGTTTGTCGATTACAAAAAGTTAAGACAATGCAATTGCAGGCCATTGTGACAATACTATACTAGGGGCTACTTTAACTGGTCATTCTGGAATCTTGAGTTTCTCTTTTCTTGCATAAAATCCAATCCCGCAAAGGATTGTTCAGACCATATTTTTTAGTATCATTCCCATGTTCATTGTTATACCATCATTTGCTCGATGAGATAGTAGTAGATCCAACCATTACTATAAAATATTGTGTTGGTCAGCCATTCGGAATTTTTAAAAAAATATACTGTTATAATATAAAATATTATGCCATGTAACGCAATATACAATATTAAGCAATATTCTGTGAACTCTTTTTTTTTTCTAAAATGGACTACAAACAATTGCATCATGTACTCATTTTTAGCTATTGCAACCTGTACGTAGTAAATGAAGTTTTCTGAACTTATAATGTTTTTTCTCGTTAAATTTTAGTTTATATTGATTTATTTTCGAGTAAACAACAAAGGCCTAGTAAAATTGAAAGACAATGTATATTTTGAACTTAAAGATGAGAATAAATTTTCTTATTTTTGTACCTCGTATCCTGAAGATCCATATATTCCTGTTGGCTCACTCACACTACTGTTGTTAGTCTATGCAGAAGTAATAAAATACACATGAGATTTTTGAAATTATGGATAACTAAATGTGATTAACTTTTATACACAAACTCTTCAATTTTTTTAATTGTAATTTTTGAGTTTTTAGACTCTTATATTCTATAATTGAAATTAAAGATTCTATTTCATGGAAGTTAATTGTTCCAGTAAAAAAAAAAGTAAAGTGGTGTAACAATATCTTACCAATTGAGTATCAAAGGGGACATCTTCCGATGGTGGCATATTTTTTTGTCTTATAAGATCATCTTTTGTAATTCTTCTAATTAGGACTGTTCCAGAGGGATAACCTTTACCTTTTAACCATATCTTTGACGATGACGAACTAGTTGATGAGTTACCTACATTTTGCTTTGTTATCTAGGTTTCATCGGTACATTTCAAATTTAAATTATGAATCACAAATTCACAATATCATATATGCATTTCTAGAAAGCTCAACATAAAATGACATTTAAGAGACGTGCCTGGAGATGAAAATTATGATTCTTCAACAACGGATGATCAAATGCAGGTTGTTTATAGAAATCCACACAATCATATGTATCTCCAGGTTGTTACTAATCTTGATATATACCATACTAGTAAGCAACCAAATTAATTAACATAAAATAGCAATAAACAAGAGGAATAACATGATTTATTAGATGTAGAAAAGTAAAAGAATATGAACATACATACATATATATATATATATATCACTTTTTAATATGAAGATGTTTTATATAGAGAGTTTACGAATTTATTGTTGATTCCTCATTTTCAAGTAAAGATCATTTCCACAACAAGAATTTATGTTACTATAATTGTTGATTGTTCATTTTCCAAGTAAAATCCAAAAAGACAATAGTATGATTATGGATCAGATTTAGGGGTATAAAAGGAAAATTGCTAATAGTATCAAATTGAAAATCCGAGTCAAACCAAAATAAAATTAAAATTAATTAGTGATTTGGTTTGACTTGACTTGATTTGGTATTGCAAAAAAAAATTCGGTCATAATGAATTGATTTGACATTAACCAAAAGAAGTCAAACCAAGAGAAAATTTCGTAAATAATTAGCCTCCTTAGCTATAGTTTATCTAATTACATAACATAAATGTAGTTTGAATGACTATGTGTCAATATCTCACTTAAATTATACAAATTGGACTCTTAACTTGATTAATGAAAAGCGCGGTAAATACGGTTATTAAAACGAAAAACAATTCCACAAATCATGCATATGGTATCCGTTTAGAGTTTCTTACCAAATTGGATTGTTGAAGCTGCGGACTTCTTACTTGAGACGAAAAAGTTTCACTCACTGAGTTTCAAGAGATCGAAAAGACTTGAAAAATCGAAGAAACTCGTTTGATTTGTTCATCCATTATACAACATGTATTAAATGATTTAAAGGCTAAATTCAATTCATTTTATCCTTTCTAATAATTATCCGAATAAAAGAAACAAAGTTTTAGTTTTAAATAATGAAGTCAGAAAATTATTTTTGTTACAGATTTATTGTTTAGATCTTCTTTTAAATTTAGATTTGTGTTTGTATATATGATATAGATTGAATTGTATTTATATCGATTGATTACTTGATAATTTAGGGGTGTCAAATGGGAGGGTTGGGTTGAAATTGGAGATATTAAAATGGATTAAAATAGAAATCGGATTGGGTCCTAACCCACCCAAATTTACTTGGGCTCAAATGGGCTAAAAAAACGGGTTGAGTCTTTGACCCACCCAATTTGATCCGCTTAATCTAAATAATTTTAACATGTTGATATTTAACTTTTATAACCACAATTTGAATTCAACTCAATTTTTTTAAGCATCTATTAAAGTAACGTATCGTATGAGGCAATATGAGGATTATGAAAATCATTGCAACCACTGCCAATAGTATGAATATAATTTATAACCAATAAAAATACTAATAAGGAAGTTAGTTAAGCTATTATGAAGATAATACATAAAGTCACCATTGTAGTTATCTCGAATTTAAAAAAAAACACCTTAAATTTGCGGGTGTCCTACCCCCATTGAACAACTTCAAAATAGTATGTATACCCCATTTTTCACCCAATACTACTTATACAAAAATATTTGTAAGTCACACACTAATAGTCACTTGCCACATGTTAAAAATAATTTTTAATTATTTTTATTTGATTTCTTTGCTTTTCTTTTTCTTTTTCTCTTTCTTCTTCGCCTCAACCTTTGTTCTTCTGCCCTTCCTTTCATCGCGATGAACAGTCGCCAAACCCGCTGTGGCGGGACGGAATTTCCCGGCAGCACTATCAATTATTTGTCAAACTACCACCAATTAATTTATTTATGAAAATAAATATCGTCAAATAATCAAAATCTAAATACTCGAAATATCACCAAGTCAAAATCTGACATTTAAATCACCACCTTCTCCAACTTCTTACTCCCAAATCGAGTTTTCCATAGTTTGACTATTCCCAAATCTCAAACTTGATTTGTAGGAGGAATAAAATCACTAAACTAATTTATTTTTCAAAAAATAAAAAGAGAATAAGAATGAACACAATAACATTAGTTTTTAAAAAAACAATGACCAGAAAGGAAAAAGAGCAAAAGAAAAAAAAGTGAAGGAAAACATAGATGCCCAAGAAATATGGGTAAGCTAATGATGGTAGGGAAGATGAGAAAAAAGATTTGAAAATTAAAAACTATTCCTAATATAGTTTTAAAAAAATTAATACATGAGTTTTTACATTTTTTCAAAATAAGTCAAATTGGGAGTGCCACATGGCAATTTTACGTTGGTCTGAAGTTTGTATGAACAGTCCTTCACGCGCCCATATTTCGTGACAACACGAGTGGTGTTAAAATTAGTCAAAAAGGTATATTTATTGTGGATTTAGATGGTTTAGTGGGGTAATAGGACACCCGCAAAGTTAAGGTGTCTTTTTGAAAATTCGGAACAACTTCAGTGATGACTTTATATCTTTTCTCTACAATTTTATAAAATACTACTTACAAGTATTATTTGCATGCAGTACGTCATTTTAGTTATGAATTTAATGTTGAAAGCCGATTCTCGTTCTTTGAATCAATCTATAACTAAAGAAAAATGAGTTTATCACACTTTACCACATACACCGGGAGAGTGAAGCGGTAAGAACATAAGTTAATTAGTGGAAAAAAAATCAAGCCAGAACAAAGCAATGCGAACATTTATATCTCGAGAAAAGTTATCAACAGAACATAGCAATTCTCACATTTAGAAATTAAAAGGAAAAAACACCAAAATTGTTATCCTTCAAGAAAAACCAAAAATGAAAAAGAAATCGTCACGACTCAAAACGGATGTGATGACACTTGTCTATTCCATCAAGACAAGTCAGCCTCAACGCAGCGAAAACGAAATGAAATGCGGAAATAAAAAGCAAGAACAAGATAAAGCGGAAAAAACTTATTCTTTCTATCAAAACTCTCAAAATCTGGTTTTCACGTGTACAAGATACTAAATACATAAAGTGCGGAATATAAGAAATAAGTACAAGTCTCAAACTTTGTTTCTCAAATAGAACAAAGTATAAAGAAAAGGAAAAAGAGGGCACGCCTAAGTGACAAGTTGCTACCTCTTCAAATCTTTGATAAGCCTCGAAATTAGAAGATGGAGAAAGAGATCACATGGGTCTGGGCTCGGAACCTACACAAGTATAGAAACAATGGGTGAGTACAACAACACGGTACCCAACAAGCAACCTAATAAACAAGGCATCTAGCTAGAAATCGAGTACCCCTTACACTCCAACCAAACCTCCTCAAACTACAATCTGCACAAAAATTAGTCCAACCTAATAGTTCTACAATACACGGCTCACAAGGCCCAATATTCACAGTTCGATAGTCACAATTCAAGAACAAAACGAATCAAGTAAGTCAATCTCAATGTCAAGTAGATCAGTCACACAAAATAAGTACATCAATCACAATTAACAAGTAAGTCACACATCCACATCAAATACATCAAGTCTAAAAAATCAATCTTTCGCCGAAACCATTTCTCATTGGCATAATATCACTAGCCGGAACAATTTTCCATCGGCTTTATATCAATTCACTAGCCGGAACAATTTTCCATCGGTTTTGTATCAAATAACTAGCCAGAACCATTTTCCATCGGGCTTGTATCAAATCACTAGCCGAAACCATTTCCCATCGACTTAATATCAATTCACTAGCCGAAACCATTTCTCATCGGCTTTATATCAATTCGCTAGTCTGAACCACTTTCCATCGGCTTTATATCACTAGCCAAAATCATTTTCCATCGACTTTATAACACTCACCGACAATGACCTCGACATCATAAGCACTTGCCGAAAAATACCTCGGCATCATAATCATCACACGTCTCATCACGGTGTTCAACAATCAATGCACACAAGCAACATCACACCACATGGAAGAGACAATAACTCATATAATTCAAGTCCACACTCATGGTACCACACATTTCATCAATCAATCAACAAGGCAATTAATATCATCATGTTCATCACATAAACTTTTCAATTTGAGCCCTTTTTTATTCATTACGATTTATCAAGTGGACAATTAACCCTTCACCTCATTCCCATTACTTCTAACATGCAAACAACGAAGAGAATACACGAACTCTACTAGAATACAAGGTTTAAGAGATCACTTGCCTTAAATAATCAATAATCACTCAAAAGTTGAGTCTTTCCCTTCCGAATCACTTTCATAGCCACACAATCTACATACAAACAAGTATTCACAATAAATTTTCGGAGCCAACATTACCGACATCAATTTCCTTGAAAAATGGGTCAATCAACTCAAAACTCAATTTTAAAAAGAAGGTTTAAATTCGAAACTTAATACTTGAAAACATTACTCAAGGCTTTAGGAAATCATTGGGGAAAATCTTTTCGAAGAAGGACTCAAAAACAGTTCAAAATCTCCATTTTAGCTAAGAACTTGAGTTTTTGAAAAACATTGCCATTTACCCATCAAAATACGAAATTTTGATATTAGAATTCATAAATAATCAAAGGGAAAAGAAAGTTTAGGATCATGGAAGCTTACCCAAATGATTTAGCACAAGAAATCCTTTTGAAAATCGCCACCAAGGATTTCCCAAGCTCAAAAATAGAAAATGGGGCTTAAACCCCGAAATTTTCAGACCAATAATCCTCACTGATGTCGCATAAGCAAACCCCGCAAAAATTGGAGGCCTCACTTTAGCGAACCAGGCTCTGCTTGAGTGACTATCGCTGAAGCGAACCCTTCAAAAAGTCCGGCCTTCGCTCAAGTGATCACACCTTCGCTTAAGTGAAGCTTGCTTAAGTGGAACACGTATTGCTAAAGCGAAGGGTACAAAACTCAGGCACCAGAAAAACAGCCAACACTTAAAACATCGAAAGGACCCTCGAGATTCATTCGAAACCTTGTACACACAAACCATATATGCAAATCTATTCGATGTCTCATTGAACCGACCTCCGTGAAAATCACAAGAAACTAGCTCAACGCATAAAAAGGCTAAAACAAGCTCGGGACCTCTCAAAAATCAACCAAGACCTCACCTAGGCCTAAAATCATCCCCCAAATCCAACAGAACTCACGGAATTCCGATTCGAGCATTCGAACTCCGAATGTTGACCAAAGTCAATCCAAAAGCTAAAATCTCAACAATTTCACAACTAAGGACCTCAAATCCTCATAAAGACTCCGATTTTGAAACCGATAACTCTCACTGATCATATTTCACCTTTCGACATTGATGGAATCGACGGAGTTTCATTCCGACGTCCGAAACTCTAAAAGACTTTGAAAATCACTTTTAAGCAACTTAGCCTTTTAAATTTATAAATTTATCAAATTCTCAACTTTTCACTCAAATTTCAAAACCGTCTTTCAAAACTCAATCATAAAAGACTCGGGGCCAATATCGAGAAGGCAAAATGATAAATTTCACGAAAAAACAAAAAATGACCAACCAGATCATTATAGAAACAAACAGTCCTCTGAATGACAAGCTTGTATAACAAAAACACCTTTCATACAAAACCTTACATATCAACAACATAAGATATAATTACAAATAAACACTAAAAAGGGGCAAATGCTTCAACGATTGATTATCCAAATAGATCATAATAAGAAAAAAAGCAACTCAATGGGACAAACCAAAAAAATAATTAAGAGAGTAATGTAGAAAGAATTCTCACCCAATTTAGTCTGACCGTGTGACTCACAGAATGTACGAATATCACACAAAATGTGTTAGGATTTTGCCCTGATTTTCTTACCTTATTTGAAGTTTATTTTTTTCTTAAAGAAAAGTCAAAGTATTACCATAAATGTTTGAACTTTTTCTTAAAGGAAAATATAATTCCCCCCCATATTGGGTTATTTCTTCCTTAGAGGAAATGTTTGGAATCCTATAAATTCAAGACCCCTCTTCTCATATCAAGAACAATAATAACATCCACAATGTAGTCGTTTAAGAGTCTTGTTTATGGGGAGATTTTCTCCTAAACATATTTATGTTTTTAATATTTGTTTTAAATATGTACGTCACTTGACCAAACCATATTAATAATATGTCTTTAATAGATTTTTATTTGTCGTCTAATTTATCAATCATATTATTTGCAATTGCAAGCTTCCGCATGACGCCGTAATTACTTTCGAACCCAACAAGTGGTATCAGAGCACATGGTTCAATGATCCAGAACAAGATTGAAGACATGCTCAAGTGGTTTCAAATCAATTTGCAATCAACGTGATGATAATGAAGATTTTTTGTGTTACTACATGTGGAGAAAAAATTCAAATATATTTTCAACATATCCTGCTGCTTTATCATTTAAAACAAAATCAATTTTCAACTCATACTTACTTTAAAGTATGTGCTACAACTTTTAGCCCCTCCAAACTTTTAATGCTAGGGCTCCACTTTTAACTCATGCATTTTACTTTCAACGCATGAGCTCTACTTTTAACTCATGCATCTTGTTTTTAACATATGAGCTTCACTTTCAACCCTGCTCATAACTTTTAACACAGGGCTTCAATTTTTATCCCATATCAATTTATAAATCATGGTAAGCAGCAGTGATACATGAAGATTGTACGAAGAAAGAGGATCAAGTTTTATGAAGAAAATCCAGACAAAAGGGGAGATTTGTTAGGATTTTGCCCTGATTTTCTTATCTTATTTGAAGTTTATTTTTTTCTTTAAAGAAAAGTCAAATATTAACATAAATGCTTGAACTTTTTCTGAAAGGAAAATATAATTTCCCCCCATATTAGGTTATTCCTTCCTTAGAGGAAATGTTTGGAATCCTATAAATTCAAGACCCCTCTTCTCATATCAAGAACAATAATAACATCCACAATGTAGTCGTTTAAGAGTCTTGTTTATGGGGAGATTTTCTCCTAAACATATTTATGTTTTTAATATTTATTTTAAATATGTAAGTCACTTGACCAAACCATATTAATAATATGTCTTTAATATATTTTTATTTGTCGTCTAATTTATCAATCATATTATTTGCAATTGCAAGCTTCCGCATGACGCCGTAATTACTTTCGAACCCAAAAAGTGGTATATCTGATGAACAGAATGAATGTGTGATGCACAAATATCACACAAAATGCACATTTGATGCACAAAAATGAACGAGTGACGCACAAGCTAATGCCCTTTGGCAATATGAAAATACAAACTAGCCTATTTATAGCTAGAGCTGATACATGTAAAAATTTGGAACGATTTGATGAATCGTCTTCTTAGTTCCTACTAGTTGAAAGGGACATTGGCAAATAAAGAGAACATTGACTTGTAGTTTGTGATTTTGATAAATATGAAAATATGGTAATACTCTAACATGCTCTGAGGTCAAAATTTATTATTTCTCGACGTACCATATATTGTAACGATATATGTTTAAAGTAATTGCTCAGATCAGTTTCCCTCTCCTTCTGCGTAATATTTTGATGTGTTACACTTTGAGATATGAAGTCTTCCTTTGAAAATATAGATTATTAGTTGTCATTATGCTTGCCTCTACAATGTATGATTAAATATTATGAATGAGACGCAATTGTGAATATAACTGTCTAGAATATCTGATTAAGCAATATTTACCAGAAACACGTTATATTCTTCAACAAAAACCATCTAATTAAGCAATATTCACCAGATATGTTATATCTTTTAAGAAAAACCATCTAATTAAGCAATATTCACCAGAAACGTTATATCCTTCAACAAAAAATAATCTAATTAAGCTATATTCACCAGAATCGTTACATCCTTCAAGAAATCGAATAATCTAATTATGCAATATTCCCCATCCTTCAAGAAAGAAACTGAATGAAAGCTTGTACAAATAAAACACATTTTGTTCAAAATCTTATGAAGATCATCACAATCACTGCCAATAGGATGATGATCATGACTGGAAAGCCTTTGAATTTCTTTTCAGTTTCGCCTTCTGCCGCGACAAGACGTACCAATGGCTATGTTGTAAGCAGCTATAACAAAAAAAAAGAGGAAGTTAATAATGCAATTATGAGGATTACATACATTACAAAATTCATAAACACTACTTACAAGTATTATTTACATGCAGTTCGTCATTTTTGAAGAAAAAGCAGGGGCAGAGCTACAACCAATCAAGTGAACACCTTCTGAACTATCTGTCTGTCTGAGTGACTTATTTTTTAAATATGATGAAAGTTTGATACTTCAAAGGGACAAGTAAAAAGAGGCATAGAGAGTATTATTCTCACAAATAAGTAGTATGAACAATAATGTCCATTTTAAAACTAGGAAAATGAGTTAGTAAGGACTGTGGTCTGAGTAAATACTTTTGACTTTATTCTATAAATATGATGAAAATTTGATACTTTTAGGTATTTTTTTTGCTAATTATTCTGTATTAACATCGTTCGAGCTGGAATGTTAGTAGGGGAGGTTCAGGTTGGGGGGTGAGGACCAACGACAAGATGGGATTAAGATCTAGAATTAGTCATAATATTTATTAATGTGAAAATTATAATAATATACTACTTAAGACTTTAATTAACAATATATCCACATACTTCTATTTAATTACAAACATAGTTTTTAAATTACAAACATAACAAAATAATTAATTTTCGAATTAAAGTTAATTATTTATTTTCGATTTTCTTCTCTCCTCCGACCTATTAGGGTTATGTGCCTAATTTTGGGGATGATAATTATAGTAGTAAAGTTTGTTAGTGTTTTCTCTCTGCAATTACAATTTTTAATTTATACGTTACTGTGAATTATTTTTCTCCTCTTTTACGATAACTATGCGTTTCATATAATTTATTTTCTTCCTTTTTGATACAAAACTTACTTTTTCCAACAATCCGCCTTTTATTATTCCCTAGGTAGTTCATAGTTTCAAGAAATTTCACCCTTCTCTCTTCTTCCTTCCGTCCATCTTCATCTAATACACCATTAATTTCCTTTTGTTCATACTTTTTCACCATTGATTTCCTTTTGTTCATACTTTTTCACCATTGATTTCCTTTTGTTCATACTTTTTCACCATTGTTAACTTATGTCAACAAAGTTATGCATTGTTAACTTAGACTGGAACACGAATGTACATTATGCCAACAAAGCTGTTGGAGATCCATTGGCATATGACAAGCGTGAAAATATTTCACAACAAATTGATGAATCAAAGTAAATATGTTGTATTATATTTTAATAGGCTGGTACTAAAAAATGTTCTAATTCTTACATATTATCTTACTTTTTGTAGTGATTGTGGTCTGTTTACTTGTGAATTTGCTGAGTATGTTTGTCGAGGAGATATGAACATATCAATGTCAATTTTTGATTATGAAAATCTTCTATTGAGATACAGAGCATTACTTTGGGACTATGGAAAAAGGAAAATTGATACTGGTATTGTTAGTGAATGTTAATCAACTGCGAAAGGTCGTCAGTTCAGCCGGAAGGGGAATAATTAAAAAGGAGCATGTTCCTTTAAGACACAATTTAAATTTATGTTTTTGAATTAAATGTTTTTGTCATACTTTTGGATAGCACTTTAATTGACATTTTCGACTTGTTTTGGTGCTTATGTTGTGTTCAGTTATCTGACAACATATTGTCAAAATGTTGTGTTTTATGTGGTGTAAAACTACCTTTTAAAGTTTTTTAGCTGTTTATAGTTTCATTGTGTGAGATTTGAATATTTGGTGATTATTACACCAATACTTTTAACGGTATGTATTTAGTTTGTCAAAATATAGTGTTTTATTGTGGTGTCAAACAAGGGCACGTCATACAATCTTTTTAGTTAAGTAGTTATTTCCAGATTCAATGTGTGAGGTTGTTATAATACCAACAATTCAGTCATTGAATACCATTTTTTATTATGAACATTTGTGAATGTCACTCTAATATGATTAAAATCTATCAGTATTGGTGCTTATATATATCATTTAACTGACAAACACATATAATGTTTGTGTATATATTGTGTCAAAAATATTGTGTTTCATTGTGATGTCAAACTACTTTTTTAAGTTAATCAGGTGTTTTATAAAATTATAGATTCATCGTTGAATGTTGGTATATATTACAAACATCAAGCTATTATATACCACAAATTATTATGAACATTGGTATTGTATTTTCACCAGAAAACACCAATGTATTAAACCAACATGCAATCACCAACGTTATTACTATGATTACACCAATAATACTTTTGAATATTACATCAATATTGCGTAAATCACACATTTTATTGCTAAAAATTTATTTCTAATTCATAACCATATATATCAGCCATTAAGTATTAGTTACTTATATAAATTTATCTATTAAAAGGTAAGTTTATACATTAACAAACACTCAACCACCAACAATCACTAGTAATCATATAACAATTAATACACCAATAATACAAATCAGACAATAAACATTAATCAATGTTGGATTAAAGTGCAATTAACATTAATAAAAAACATTCGAAGTTTGTCAAAAATAAAAAAGGTTCAACTGCATAAGTTTTTATGTAAAACAAAAAAATACACCAATGATAGTTCTCATGCGCAAATTTGGAGCAAGTCTTCTTGTTATGTCCGGGTGTACCACATTTACTAAAAGTGACTTTACTCCTCTTGCACTTTCCTTCGTTGAATCCCTTCTTGGGATCGTTATTTGGTGGTCTGCCTGGTTGCTTTCTTGTAATTGGTGGTAACATTACCTCTTCCAAAATATGCGATGGAACATCCCAAGTGCGCTAATCAATTACACCTAATATTATATGAAAAATCTCAAATTATGGTGTTTAATAAACGAAATAAAGTAGACAATCTACACCATGTATACTATTAATTACACACATTAATCTACAATTTTTTTTTAATGAAATTTATTGTTTAAAAAAGCCATCATTTTCACCAAATCAGAATTACATGAAATATAATTTTTATACTAATCCACAAAACCCTACAAATTAAACCAAATGATGGTTGACGACCTAAACTAGTTTTCTAATTGTGTTTTTTTTTTTTTTTGGTATGAAATATACCATCACAAATCAATAAGAACCAATTTTGTTATCTATAAACAACCAAATTCAGAATATTACCTACACCAATACATGTATCCAAATATTAGCATGAAAGTTGGTGTTTAGATATACGACCGAAAAAATATTCAAGTGCACTAATCAATTATATAAAGATATTCAAGTGCACTCAATAAATTCAAATTCAATCTATAAAGTGATTTTTAAACGACCTTAATTCATATTGTAACACAAAAGCATATACCCAACATAATAGATCACAATATAACGATCATGAAAAAAAAAACTCAAATATGTTAAATAAAATAATTAAAATAAGCATGCAAAAAAACACCAATTCAATTGTGATTTATCACAAATACCTGATGCATCCCATCGTCCGTTGTGTTGAATTAGAATTGAAAAATTGTTATAATTAATGATTGAACAGTCAATCAGAATCAATAGGAAGAGAGTTTTATTTTTGTTAAAAAACCTTTTTTGATGGGAGAGAATATATAACCAATTTGAGTAAATCGTGGAAGGTAAAAGAATTGGTATAAAATCAGGGAATATGAGAAAATCGTAGCTGACTATTTCTACGCTACCTTTTTTCTTAAAAAAAATAAATATAAAATCCTATTTTTGAAAAAAAAACCTATTGCTATATAGGCAGAAAAAAAGCAATTGCTATATAGTAGTAATTACGTTACTTAATTTGTATACTTAAGTTGTTTGCCCTTTATTAATTACAAGTGTAAATAATGCATTTTCCTGTATCAAAATTGCCTCATCAACAAATAATAAACTTGACTATAAGCTTTGATGCATTTACAACAAGAAGGGACAAAAAAAAGCAAAATGAGAAACTCCTCAAACACCTATACAAGTGGAAATTTACAAAAAAAAAAAAAAACAGAAGTTTTATATAAAGGTAGCATGACTGATTGGTGTTTTATCTTATGGTGTGGTATCCGTTTCCACCATTTTGCTTGCTGCTACTTCGTCTGACTTTACAGCATAAGCCGACGGGAACCAACCTGACTTGCCGTTGCACTCTCCTTCAGACCATCCATTTGGAGATACCTATAGTTACCACATTAAACAAGAACGATATGCAGTTTCGTTAGAATGCAACTTGTTTTGCTTACTAAATGATTGTATCGTTCTATCGCCTAGATAAACATCTATTTGTTAACTAACAATATACCACCGGAAAAGTTATCAAGAGAACAAAGAAATGCAAGAAACAGTTAACAAGGATTGAGCATACAGCATTGCAAAAGAATTGTAAGATAGCACTTGGGGCTTATGAACATAACATGGAGAAATAAGTATTCAAGATTTGGATCCTAATAGGAAGTTCTTAAGCTGATGTAAATACCGTCAAGGTACTTCAGAAAATGTCAACTTACGCAACCAAAACACACAAAATAAGACATGTAATTATTGCAGCAACAGTCATAGAGACAGTGTAACGTGTCTATTGCTTAACTAGGAAATGAAGATAAATACCTGCCGGACTACCACATAATCACCAACCTCTAGACTTAGCTCGCCATCTGCTTGGGCATCAAAAGAATGCATGACCTATCAAAGAATCGAGGAGATCAAAGAATATTGAGGCGAATACCAAAAGACCTAGATTTTGAGGAAAAAGGAGTATTATGTAGAAGTAATTATGCCGACCCTTTAAGAGTCCTAACCTTGGCAATAAAATAGGTAGGACTTTTATCCTCAGCTTCTGGATGCTCAGTTCCGTTTGAAGTTGTATCATGCAAAACTCTTGGTGAGTTTGAAGATTGTGGAGATGACTCACTTAATTGCTCTTCTACAAGCATCTAACCCCAAGAAAAAAATGTTAAATATTTGTGTCCATCTTTTTTTATCTCATTGTCTCAAAGTTAAAGTTTACGATTCTATCCCTTGTAGAAAACAGAAAATCCCCGATAGAATACTTTTATTCTAATGACTTGAAGGAAATAAAAGGTTTAAATCTACAGACCTCAGAATGCAACTTCTCCAAAATGGAAACAACATTCTGATGATACGATCTTTCAGCATCGACCTGCAAGCTAAAATCATTTTTAGATAAATAAATCACACAGATCACAATTGGAAGTGATCCATGCTGAGACAAAAATGGTGTTAGACAAGGAAGTAGTTTTAACAGGAGGCGGAAAAAATTGAACTTCACCGAAGTGTTCTAGACTTCTTGCACTAAGTAATAAAATGAAAAAGCAAGTCTGCCATGAACTTTTTTTTTACTTCTAATGGAAGAAGATCTTAGTATTAACGTTTATTAATAGGGAAGAACAGCAGAAAGCAATAACCTAGGAGTTCTCAAGCTAAACAAAATAACTAAGAACATAGGGATCTCCAATCTCACAAATGATCAGTCAAGCGGATATAATGAAAAAGGCGCAAAGCATTACATCCAGAATATTCATTTATTTAACATATTCAGAATTGAAGGGAAATTTTGATTATGACCCCATTATGCCTTAGGTAATTCCAGATATTTGAGTTACTTGACCATTTGACCCTCAGCTACTGGTATTTATAACAAAATAGAATTACTTTCTACATTTACAAGAACTAGTATTATGATCCTGTTATTCCAAATGCTGCATTAGCTAATTTAGTATTTTCCCCGTGCTACATTAACTTTGATATTACTAAATTAATCACTAACATGATTTTCCATAGCAGCATTGTCATCACAATAGTATAGGGGTGCATCATTAAATTTAGATGGATCAGCAACTCCCCTGACCTTACCTCCAAAAGATATCCGAAGATACTAGCAGGTTTGAAACTTTTCCTGCAACTTCGGAGATAATGACGTACGCTACTATTTATAGATGTGTCTCCTCCATCATGGTGGGATTACACTAGGTATGTTGTTGTTGCTTCCTCCATCATGAGAAGCGTTTTTAACTATATACTTGCTGTAGACTACGAAGTTTCTATGTACACGGTGTTTTTTCATTTGAAATGACTGAAGTTAGCAACTACAATTCCAAAAATTGTATCAATTTAAGGTCATTTTGACTAAGCAGTTAAAGTTATAGCCAACACAAATCGTGATGTCAGAACAAGTTATGTCCTAAAAAGTGGTAAAATTCACTGTTCTGATTCAACTGAAAGTATTTCTCAAAAAGTGGAATTCTGTCACCATTCTGTTTCCAATAAACCAGCTTTTCTTTATTTAAGGACAAATCAAGATGTTTAACAACTTGATGCACAGATAATAGTTTTAAAATGTAACAATCTCCACTTGTACATCAGCGCATTAAAGTTGCTTGGTGGAAACAAAATTTGCAAATAATTAAGCCAATCAATACAACACCAAGACCATATGAATTGAATGAACAAAGAGAAACCAGCAATACCATGGTAAGAAGCTTTTGGAAAGTAATCTCCTGCTGCTCCTCCTCTACAGATAACATGGCATCAGTTGCTTCTTTGCCAAGAACCAACACTGAAGATTTGAGCTCCGACAATCTTGTTTCTGCATTTTTAAGCTTTGCCAAACTTTCAGTAGAAGCTTCTCTAAACTTTGATTGACGTCTTATTACTTCAGTAGCCTGAAAAGAGCGGGAATCCACTTAGAACTGCCAGATTTCTTGCATGACATGATGCAACCTGATATAGAATAGATTACTACCTCCTTGAAAAGGGTGTAGAGATATGCTGATTGAAGGGGTACAATCTCTTTGTTTTCTTACTTTTACTTGCTTTATTTTCTTTTAATAAACAACCTTTTACATGAGCCCAACCCCCAACGCACCCATAAAGGGAAAAAATGGAAGCTTGAAAGATACCTGAGATTCGAACTCCTGGCGCATTCTGTCATAACTGTGAGTCAAATGGCGAGCATCTTCTAAAGGAGCACCATGTATTGATGCTCTCAACGGCTCACAAACCTACAGCTAAAAGGAAAAATGATCAAACACTGTGTACTCTATGAACCAAGAAATGGCCACAGCCACTATGTGTGTGTCACATCAGACTCATCAAGAATCAAGAAAGAATACCCAACTGCACTAGGCATAATTATACTAGCAAAAGATTCATCAAGTTATACCATTTGCAAGTTTTAACCTGTCAAGAGTGAAATATCTCGCCCCAAATTTAACGGTTCAAAGAACCCCAGATAAAATGCTCTCATCATAAGTGAATATATGTGCTTGACATACTTTAATGCATCATATGATATGTCAGAGAGATACCTAACTACTCGTTCTTGTTGTGTTATTTAGACATCAAAATTCTGCCACGGCACATAATGCGTTATGTTTTTCAAAAATGATTAGAACTTAGATCTTACTGATGCATTATTTTTTTTATTGTACAAAGAGTGAGAAGTGCATTGTTTTGGACCTTATGCATGTCTGTGTTTGTTTAATGTTGCCTGGTTGGTCTCTCTAGACATTTTTTCCTCTAAACTATCAAGCATTATTTTGTGTATCTCAAAATCAGAAAGCATTTTGTCTCCCACAAAAATAGGTGGACCATATCTTCATAAACTAGGCAAGCTTCTGATCCTCACAATCCCTCTGCAATCAGAAGCACATCACAACTCCCGTTGCAAGAAATGGAGCAAAATAGGCAAAATGGTAAGGTAAAGACATACAATAATGACCTTCATCAGGTGACCTTCAATCTCCATAATGTAAATATCCTTTTTTTGTGGTATACCATTGGGAATGCATATGACTGTAAAGCTAAACAAGTATAGATCTAACCTGTGATCCAAGAACTCCTAGCATAATTTCCCTTTGATCTTCCATTGCAGCATGTGAAGTACCAAATTCCACGGCAACCTTTGGCAAGGTAGAAGGACCATTTTGAATCTCACTTCCATATTTATAACAATTGTCCACCAACTTTCTAGCTGCAAGATCAAGTTGAAAGCTGACACTTCCATATACATGCTAAATAACTGAAGCAACATAAGATATGAATGGAGGTCCACAGACCTATTTCCACTTGTTTTTTACTTGTTGATATATATCCTTCTACACCACGAACAATATCTCTCTGGAAATGCTGTTAAACACAATGCAGCAAGTTAGATTTTTCCTTGCAAGAAAGATCCATATTCTGTTAACAAAAGGACATTCTTAATAGAATTGTTTTAATAAGTGTTCAAAATCCTCTTACTAACTGAAATCAAAGAATTAGTAGATCTGCTCCACGTAAAATTGGGAATGGCCAAGGTTATGAACTTCTAATTTGATGATCTAGTTGATTCCATATTGAACCAAGCCAAAATAGGGTTATATGCATTCTCATTATAGTCATTCAGTCCTATCGAAATAGATACTATATTTACATATGGATCTCTACCTACATTGAATTTAGGATTAGGAATACGCATAATTGGGCCTGGTTTTAACAAATCTCTATTGGACCCAATCACTTCTTTGAGTTTGAGGACTATCCTAATAGACATAAAATTGTTAACAAAGTTGTATTGGTATTATACCTTTGCAGCCCTTGTAGACATATATAATTCCTGAAGTCGCTGATGAATCTCCAGTTCTGCTTCATCGATCATCACAGATTCATGGCCCAAGTGCCCCAGTTGTCTCAAAATAGCCTAATAACAAGAAGAATATGAGCTTTTTCAGATAGAAGTCAAGAACCTTCATAAAATATCTTCATTGAACTCATGTTTTAGTGATTACCATACAAGTTTGACCCAAGTATATGATCTCACAAGTTTTGGATTTACTCCTTTAATGTTGAGCTTGAGTCAAGTATTTGGGTCAGCTACTTATGGAATAACCTTACTAGTCAAAGTCATTTTAGTCATCTCCATTTTAGCCCTTCTTTATTTATCGTCCAACTCAATTTCTTCAAAACTCTAAAAATTACAAGACCAGAGAGATGATCCAGGAGTAAGGTTCCCTTGTTATCTTGGAAGATTCTCTGAAGAAGGGCATCTTTCTACTTGCATCTAACAATTACAGTACATCGACTTTCACATTTCATTATTGTTTCAGTTGTGATTTGAAAAATTCAGGAAAAATTGTTTCAGATTTTATCATGGAAATCACATTCATAGACTAGATCAGCAGGAACAGGAATTAGAACTCACAAGTAACTCTTTTCCCGACCGAAACATTACAGAAAAGAGAAATATGAGACACGGAAACTTATAAATATAAAAATTTCAAATTGACCCAATGAAATATTGTATTATGACGACATGATGCGGGAAAGTAGCCGAGAACAGCTTCTTGTTGCATTCTCATACCAGCTAGAGGTTAAATTCGCAGGCATGAACCACTAATTAAATTCAACTGTTGTGAGCTGTGACACCTAAAGATGCACCTTGGAGAACTGGATAGACATGTACTATAACTTACAGGGGAAGTTGAATTAATGGTGCTGATACAGTAACAATCAGCCCATTCATCATGTTCAGGCCGTCTCCTCAGATTCACCGATGAGTCAAGAAAGATAGATTGCTAACAGCAACCAGCACAAGATATGCTAGTAACGCTACCTTCATGTAATAAACCCATTTCTGCATAGGGTTCTATCTATTTCATTACTTAACCTTTGTCAAATAAAAACTGCTTGTTGTATTATTGCGAATTTTCATTTAGTATATAATCAAGGCCACATATTCCAACTTAAAATGGAAAACAAAAAATTGTTATCGAAATTACATATACATCTAGTGTGCATACAGAAAAATGATTATTCCCCTTTCTAAGAGTAGATCTTTGCTTGGTCTGCCTTTTCCCCTCCTTTCTTTGTAGAATATTAGCCTCTGGACACCTATACCAAAAGCTCAATGTCCAATTTGCAGGAAATTGAGGGGATTCAATCCTTTTCTTGGGTCTAAGCGCCTCTTGCCCTACCAACATACCAAAAGGCTTTCGGGGCTTACACCCACTGTTAAGGACCTAACTAAGGCTTTAAGGTAGGAAGTACGAAGTAAAAGGGAAAGGGAGCTAACGGGTGGGGTTCTGCTGTAAGAAAAGGTGAATATAGGTGTCTATTTACTTCTTTCCAGCTGTACCAAGCAACAGGAGCAGAAGAATAATACTTTGCCATATGAAATCAATATGTTGCCTCATTCCCCATCACCTCTTCTTACTTGCTCCAAAGAAATAAAAAATAAAGAAAGTGTTAGCAAATGCAAAGTAGTCCATTCCTTGGAGTCCAAGTGATTGTATTCAATCGTGGAGAACTAGTCATAGGAATACAAATGTCACACATCATAGCAGATGGGTTCACGTTAGCAACATTTGTCAAGGCATGAGCACACATTAGCCAAACAAGGACAACAAAAGGTTGTCTCCCAGTTTTTGTCAATTGCCATCACTCTTATCCACAAGAGTGCTATCAGGAACTCAGTTTTCATCACCACCCAACAGTGGCCCTAAGATTGTCACAAAGGGTTTCTGGTTGATGCTTTGGCAATAGCTAAGCTCAAAAATACAATTGATCAAGTGCCACGTTCATGAGACCTTCTCGAGTGGGAGTTGTTACTTCGTTAATATGGAAGGTTCTTGCAGGCATTTCTTCCTCCAAAAATGGACGTTCAAGGGACTCTTCTTTATTATTTCCTATTAATTTAAGGGGGAAATCAAATTTACCATCTTTAGAACATGCTCTAGGTATTGGTTGACAACATAGCTCCAAAGTTTGTCAGGAGAATCACCCTTTTTATATAGGGTAAACCTCCACCCCTGATAACAATGGCCCTTTCCAACTTTACTCCCTTGTTGGCTTGAACCCCCAAACTTATGGTTGGAGATTGCGGTTCCTCACCACTAGGCTAAACCTTAGTTAAATTTACTTTTCTCCAGTTCTAATGGCTTGTTATTTCATTGGTAGCACAAGATTGTTATTGCCTTGCTACATGCATCACACAACTTTTCTAATTGATGGTAGACTTGCCATCAATCCTTATGCTCAGTGGCATATACATTCCAAGGACAAAGGAACACAAAGCTCAATAAATCCTCCCAGGGCTACTTTAGGTTCCATTGTTCAAACCACTGCTCAAAGTCCAAAACTACTGTAGAACAAATTCCAAGAGACTCCAAATGAACTTCAAACCCCAATAATCAAACAATACAGTAACTCACAATAAGCAATAATATTAATAAAAATGCAATCTTTATCCAATTAAACAAGTAACAACTATGCTAATTGATTAAAACTTATCTCAACTTGTCTCTAATCCCAAAAATAAATTTTGGTAACTTGTCACTTCTCCTACCAAATACTTAAAAAACAAATACATCACTGTATAAATGAGCAAAGTACATAAAAACCAAACCTGTTGTTGCTTAGCCACTTGCTCCCTCAATTTAGTCGCTTGTTTCTTTATAGCCTCCATATTAGGTCCTTCACAGTTTTTCCCCAAAGTATAAATTCAAAATCTTGACTCAGACCCACTTAAAAACAAGCAAAAGGTAACCAAAGAAAGGTGCTTTACATACATGGAGTTTCCCCTTTTTCTTGGAGAAGGAGAATCTATCTTTTTTCTTCTTTTTTTTGTTACAGGTAAGGTTGGGAACAGGAACAAAACATACCAAGAGAGCAAGAACCAATAAGAAAATAAAAAGTGGGGTTGGAAAGAAATATAAAAAGGCTATGGGACATAGGAGAAAAAGTGTCGGTTACTGTTTCTGCACAAATTGAAACGGCAGAGGAAGAAGAATAGTGGATGTGTTGAAAAGGGAGGAAGATAGTGGAAAACAGAGAGAAATACAAGTTTTCTTTGTTTTTTTAGTACAATGCTGACTGTATTAGAGTGTGAATGTGCGACCAACGTCGTGAATGTTTCATCTTATGAAGAAAATTATGTTAAAACATCTACGGATTCTGGACATTAAGTGAGAAATTAAAAAGAAAATGTAAATATGTGACATTTTTTCTTCTTTTAAATTTGGATCATTTTTTGAATTATTGGTTTTATTCTTGCAATGTGTCTCTAACATTCTAGTTATATGGATTTGCTTTTGGGAACAATGTGAGTGTGTGTGACTTATTTGCACCTTTCTAGTCTAGGATATGACATGTAACACTTCATTTTATTTTTCTGCTTCGTATTTTCTTTATTGTATCTTGGTGGATAGTTTAAGGTTTTTGTTTGATTGTTTGTCCTTTTTGTTGTTTTTACAAAGTCTCAATTAAGGTTTTATGAAGATACTTGGAGGTTAAAGGAGTATTTGTAGTGTTTACTATGGCAATTAAAGACATATATGATAGAATAATGGGAGAGGGAGACTCAAAACACTTTAACTTTTAGTTGCAATAGAATTGTATTAAGGATCAATTCTTAGTCCGTTTTTATTTGTTTTGATGACGCCACGAAGAATGCAAAGAGAAGTATCATGATTTATGTTTTATGCGGATGGCATAGTTTTGATTGACGAGATTCACATTAGAATTAACACTAAGTCGAAAATTTGAAGGTAGCCCCTACAGTTTAAAAAAAAATCAAATTGATTAAAACCGACACAAAAACAAAATAATTGAAATACAAATCAATTACGTAATGTATGAAACTGATGTGAAAGTGAGGCTTCATATGAGGTTGCACTTGTTAGAAATATTGCACCTGATATCACCAAAAAGATAGTTCAATATTTCATCATTGAAGAGCTCCTAAGCTTAGATTAAAATTTTAATATTGAATATTCATATTCACGTAAAAAATGGGTTAAATCATGATTGAAGAATTTCAAAGTTCAAATTTTAAAATTTGACCGGTTGTAAATGTGAATTATTTCGAGTAAATAATATATCAAAAGACTTCAAACATCGAGAGAAAATCATATATTTTGAGGTCGTTTAGAGGAGATTTAAATTGTTCGATATTGAAAAAAACCCAGTTCATTGAGAAAAATGTATTGTTATAGTTGTATAAATAGTGTATAATAGATATGGATGTATACACATGTGATACATATTTATACCTCATATTTGCATGATTATATACTGCTTACACAATATTAATACATAACATAACTATTTATACAATATCGATACATTGCATATACATACAATCATTTTTGTTGAAAATATTTATTGTCACTTGTACAGTTACTTAAGAAGCCCAAAATTAAAGACCACCCGTTTTAGGGCATTTACGCGAAAGAAAAACTACATAACTAAATAAACATAGCTATGTATTCATAATCTAGCGATACTTTCAAAAGATTATCTAACATAGCTAAGGTCTTATAGCAAATCTTTCCCCTCTTGCTCGTCACCCTCCTCCTCCGCCCCCCCCTCTCTTTGCTCTCCTTCCATGTTTCCTTCTCGCCCTCTCTACAATTAATTGAGTGAATCTTTCTTATTTTCCCTCTGTGTTTCCCATATTAATACGAAATCGCATAAAAGATTTACCTGAATTATTTTTATATACAACTTGGTTCTTGGTCTTCATTATTTTCTGGGTGGCTATTGATTGTTGATTCATTTTTTTTGTTGAATTAGCGTTGATATATCAAAATTTTCCATTATGGGTTCTTGATTTGTTGTCCAATGTTTAAATCTTCTCTTTTTCTTGGATTAATACAACCAAATGTATCTGAAAAAAAACATATTTATATGTAAAAAAGATACACATATCATCAAACTATATCTTTTTCGATTGATACAATCAATTATATTTATGTATAAGAAAAATAGTGTTTGTGTAATAAAAATGAATCAATGTATAAAAAAACGAATACAACTATTATTTGAAACAACTCTATTTATATATTTGAAGGTTTGATACAATATTCTAGCACTGTATCAATATTTTTTTTTATTTCTATATCATAAAAATGATACAAACTGTATTTATCGTTTTAATTTGAGATGATACAATATGTATTTGTTTATCTATTTTCAGTTTCAAAGCTAATATATGAATTTTTGTGCGAGACTGAGAGAAATAGGTGAGAGACGATCGTAATTTGATAGAGGTAGGGGAGATTGTGTAAATGTGTATCTATATATCTCAGTTTTAATTAAGATACAACATATTCACCTCTTTCCTCTATCTCTATATCTTGATCATCTCTCTCCTCTATCTCTTTCGATTTTGCTCATCTTTCTCCTCTTTAAAACTGTTGCTATGAATCGTAAAACAAAAGTTTATGAGCAACTGACCCATCAAAAAAATAGGCCTTTTGCAATTACAGAAGCCCAGCCCAAACTCCTCCACCGACCTTTTTTTCCCTCTTTAAATATATCCCTAACTGTTTTGAGTCTCATCAGAAAAAACACAAAACAAAACCCTAAAACGAAAAACGTTGTAAATCTTTTTCTCTCTGTTTAAGCCGCTTATCGGAAAATAACAATGGCGGTAGAAGCTGCAAACCAACCAAAAATCCGATGGGGGGAGCTAGAAGATGATGCGGAGGACTTGGATTTCCTGTTACCGCCGAAGCAAGTAATTGGGCCAGACCAGAATGGATTGAAGAAAATAGTGGAATACAAGTTTAATGAGGAAGGTAACAAGGTGAAAATCACTACTACTACACGTATCCGTAAGCTTGCGAATGCTAGGCTTAGTAAAGGCGCTGTCCAGCGCCGTTCCTGGCCTAAGTTTGGTGATGCTGTTCATGAGGATGTTGGTGCTCGTCTCACCATGGTTTCTACTGAGGAGATTATTCTTGAGCGCCCTAGAGCTCCTGGTATGGATCTTTTCTTCTTGTGCTTGGTTGATCTGAATTGGGTTTTTGTTTTGATTTGATGGGTTTTTGTCGATTTGTTAATTTTTCTTCTAGATTTCGTTCGTGCTTTCTAATTCTGTTCTTATTGTCAATTGGGTCGTTTTTGTTTTGCCTTTTTGGTCGTGAATTCATGGTCTTTGTATTGCCTTCTGTGTCCTGTATTCTGTATTTGTGTTTTTATAGTTGTGTCCTGTATACTTTTTTGATTGCTGTAGCATTGTAATTAATAGTGGTTGTGGATTTATTTGTGATAAAATTGGTAGATGTCTGATCTCTGATCTCTGATCTGGACAGAAGAAAGAAGGAATGTGTTTTGATTTTGATGTATTAGCAAGCCATGTGTATTGTGAATTCGGTTAGAGTTCCTTTTGGGTGCTGTTGCAGTTCGAAGTAATAAGGATTAAAAATTGTAAGGAGAATTTTAAAAAGAGGGAACTTTGGGTGAAAACGTTATTAATCTTCTTAAACAGAAGACCTTTTGGATGAAGTTCTTGTTATCTTCGAAGGAGAAAGCTGGGATGCAGGGCTTTTAACTCTATTGTATGAAATGTCTAATAGATTAGTTCCATTCCTTGAACAAAGAGAAAGATTGTTGCTTTTTTTTTTTCCTGCCTACATCTCTGGTCTCCTGTTTGAGTATAAACATTGTTTGCTAAAAACAATTTGATCCAGCATCTCTTGGATTGGCTACTATTGAGTTGTGCAATTACACGCCGCATGTATAGATTCAAGTTCACATATTATTGGCTACTCAATCCAAGTAGTGAGGCAGGGAGTTTCCATTAAGTGTATGCATTTGTCATGATTAATTTTAGCTATGGTACCTTTGATGAAGAAAAAGATTGGTTTTGCGAGTATTGAGAAGTGGAAAGATATACTCCCCTTTCACTTTCACTTGTCCACTTTACTAAATGTAAAATTTTCACTTTTACTTGTCCTCTTTAGCATTTCAAGAGATTTTTTTTTGTGGTAATTAGATGCTGTATATGCGTGTAAGATTCAAGGACACCCATTCTCTGGCTTGAGCTTAACTTGAAGTTTACCTAACCCCTGTTATTGTGCTTGTGGATTCTTGTAAACAGGTTCGAAGCAGGACGAAGGTAAATCTGGTGGAGACTCTCTGAATCAAATTGCAAAAGCAGGGGGTGTTCTTATGGTGTGTAGGACCTGTGGCAAGAAAGGTGATCATTGGACATCAAAATGCCCCTTCAAGGATCTTGCACAGCCAAGTGAGACCTTCGTGGATAGGCCACCATCAAGGGGGGAAGCACCTGCTGCTGGGGCTGGTTCTCAAAAGAGTGCTTATGTTCCTCCGAGCATGAGAGGTGGTGCTGCAGAGAGAGGAAGTGGTGGGGGGACTGAGATGAGAAGAAGAAATGAAGAAAACTCTGTTAGGGTCACCAATCTTTCGGAGGACACTCGGGAGGCTGATTTGTTGGAGCTGTTCCGTCCATTTGGTCATGTCAGCAGAGTGTATGTTGCGATTGATCAAAAGACGGGAATGAGCAGAGGATTTGGTTTTGTCAACTTTGTCAACAGAGAAGATGCTGAGAGGGCCATAAACAAGCTCAATGGTTATGGTTATGACAATCTCATCCTTAGAGTTGAATGGGCTGCTCCCAGAGCTACTTAGTGTGTTCTTTCCTTGACAATACCATGTTTATTTTAAACCTTTTTTTTTTTATTTTGCTTCGCGTCTTGGGCTTTGTGCTCTCTTGAGCACTGTTTTTATCTTAAGAAGTTATTGAATGAGGAAATATTGCCTATGAAGATGTTTTGGAATATGTAGTTTTAGCCAGGTTTTAATAATTTTCTCACAGCTAAACTCTGGAACTGTAATACTCTTTGATTGTAGAGGTCAGTAGTGTTTTTCTGAAGTACATTTGAAGGGCAGTGCATGTTGTCCTTGGTACATTGAGAGATGAAGTCAGGTAGATGTGTACACACAGGTCAATGTACTAGGAATTACACTAGGGATTTATTCCTGGAAAAATAAGCTAATACAAGAAGAACATGATCTCAAAAACCATCTCATTTCTCTTCTTGTTGGATGTTGGCATTGTCCACTTGTATAAGGTCATGATGCCTCTGACTTGTGATGGTAATTCATTGATCAGCAAAAGAGAGGATACACCATTGATCGAGTGTATTGATGCCTAAGGCTAGCAAGTTTGGTTTGATTCAAAGTAAACCCGACTCTCTCTTAAAATTTTGTATAATCTGACACAATATAATCAACTAGTAATGATTTGGGATAATTTTCAGCTCTACTAAACTGAAAGTTGTTCTCCAAACACCAAGAATTGAGAGAAATCATTAATTCACAAGGTTCTAGTTTACAGTTTGATAAAGAGTGATTATTCACTAGTAATAGTGAAGGAAATAAGTAGGGATTGGCAATGTGGCGGAGCGAAGTAGGGGTGGTGCTGGTTTTAGGCTATGCAGCGCGGAGCGGGTGTAAGGATATGTGGGGCGGGTTAAAGTATATTTTTTCAAAATTAATACAGGGCGGGGTGGTTGCGAGTGTCTGCTATTTCAAATTAACAAAAATTATCCCAAAAAAAATTAAAAAATGACGCACGGTCCCAAGAAGAAAGCAATAATTTGGAAAACTATAGTCTAGGAACAAGAACCAAACACAGTTCAAGTCAACAATTTTATTATCTTCCAATTTAGCGCTTCCTCTTGTTTATTAGGGAGAGTTTAATTCTCTTGAATAAATATTTTTAATATTTGCCATTCATTTACCCAACGAGTAAATTATTGGATTTTTTTTTTCAATCTTAAAAAAAAAATTCATGTTCAATGCATCCCTACGTGACTTCCATGGATATGTAATGACATATTTGGAGCTCTTTATTTATTCAAGGATATATTTTAACACAAAAAATAACGTTTATTGGATGTAAATTAATGAAGGACGTATTATATATGATAGATCATAAACAATAGGTAAACATAAAAATAAAAACGGCTACATATCTTATTGCCTCTGGCTTTCAATCTTGGTTGGAATACGAATCCTAAATTATTTAGGATTTATTATTTTTAGTATTTATTTAATTAATATTTAGTTAGGATTTGTTTGTCCTAATTTACATAAAATATATTTTCTAGTACTAGTTTAGTTTCCTTTACTTCTTATAAATAAGGATATTGCTAATTAATTTCAGAAAATTCAGAAATATACAATAACTATACGGAATAGAGAGAACTTGAAGTAAAATTCAAGAACTTGTCTCTCATACTTTTAGTACAGGTAAATCAGCGTCTTGTATTACTTGCTTTCAAATTGTACTTGTTGTTGATCATTGTGTCCTTGCCAATTTAAGCTGTCCAAATCACCTTGTGTTTTGCCGTCGCTGGAATTTGAACCTTGATTCTCAACTCACTTTATTAACCAACCGTCTGGACCTTTGGTGCTAAGCTAGTACTTGAAAGAAATTGTATGACTGTATTACAAGAAATGTCCTTCGGATTGACTCAGTTGGTTTGGAGTGTGGTCATCCGTGTGGATGACCCAGGATCAATCCCCTTCAATGCCTTCGGAGTCTAACTTGTTACCTAGTGCAGTTTATATCCCCTATATGGTTTGTATGCTATCTCAACTTAAATACTAGGCACAGGTATAAATTGTTCAATTCTCCCCCAGCAGCAGGTCACATTGAGATTGATCAATCTCTGATGTAATAAAATTAAAAGGAGAATAGATGT
Organism: Solanum etuberosum; assembly: GCA_029582245.1. Lineage (NCBI taxonomy): Eukaryota > Viridiplantae > Streptophyta > Magnoliopsida > Solanales > Solanaceae > Solanum > Solanum etuberosum. The sequence goes on along the minus strand of JAJONR010003088.1, from coordinate 27,286 downwards.
TATTCACAATTGAGTTGCTAAATGCACTTAATTACTGTTAACTTTTTTTTTATATAAATGAGCAATTTAGGCATGCTTCAAGATGAGATGAGAGAACATTACTCCCCTGGATGTTCTCTCCATGCGAAATTTGCTGTCATTCTATCTTCCAGTGGTGGAGCCACGTTTACTGAGGGGTTGAATCCCCTGCACACAAGAGAACTTTTTTGAATCCCTCGATGAAAATCTTGCCTTCACCACTATCGTCTTCAAATCTATGTTCTTTCCTGGTGCTCAATCATGTATCATTATTTTCTCTCTATGATATTGGTAAATGATAAAAAATTATGCAGTTGCAGACATTGAACGACTAGTTATTTACAATACATTGCTGAAATGTATTTGGATATTACCTTTATCCCTGATTTTAATGATTTGTTGCCAAACTTATTCCATTAGACCATGAGGACTGTTCGGACATCTGGTGTCGATACAATTAGCAATTTGCCTTGTAATGTTCTAGATAGAATTCTAGGGTGCTTGCCTTGGAAAGATGCAGTGAAGACCAGTATCTTGTCAAAAGACTGGAGGTACAAATGGGTAACACGTCAAGAACTTGATTTTAACGATGAGTTTTTCAAGTCTTTCATACACGATGAAGAAGCCAAGAGAATCATTTACCAAGTCCTATTAGTCCATAAAGGACCAATACTGAAGTTTAGACTCTGTAGTTTTACGAGTTGTCCTGATATTGATCATTGGATGCACTTCTTGTCGAAGAAAAATGTCCAGGAATTCACCCTTCATGTAAGATTAGAAAATCATTTACCTCATCACCTTTTTGCATTCCAGCAACTAAGGTATTTGGAACTTCAACATTGCTTGTTCCACCCTCCACATGGTTTCAAAGGGTTTAAGAAGCTTATTAGTCTCGATCTTCTGCATGTCACTTTTGTTCCATCAATATTTACACATCTAATCTCTAAAAGCCCGTTGCTTGAACGATTGAGGTTGTGTTGCTGCTCAAACTTTGATACCCTCGAAATTGATGCTGCTAATCTCAAATTCTTTGAGTTTACTGGAAAATCAAAATCCATTTCCTTCAAGAACGCTCCTATGCTTGAAAAAGTTACTGTCTGTTTCATTGGACAACGACTTTTGACTGATACATCTCCTTTTTGCTCCAATCTTACAAAGTTCTTTCATACATCTCCTTTTTGCTCCAATCTTACAAATTGGAATAACATCATAACTAGGTGGGGTTATTTTAGTGTTGTCCACTGTGGCCTAATATAAATGCTATATTATTGTTTAGTCGTCCAAACTTGAACAAATCTGGCTAGTAAGTGAAATATGAGTATAGATAAGTGAATTTTTTTTCCTTTTAAAAAAAAAAAGGATGAAAAGACGACTTTACTATATACGTTTTAACTCTGAAAACTCGATAATTTGTTTGCTTAATCATTTAAGTACCTAGCTACAATACAACCATCCAAACAAGGTGTTGAAGGTTAAAGTGGGATTTAATTCTAATTTTGTTACCTACTACTGGACAGATGGCATGAATTATTTGTGTCACTGAGTTACATATTTGGTGGAACCCCTAAATTACGTAATAGTTTTACTACAAATTAGCTGTATTAATCATGTCTATGGTAAATATTCTCTCGTCTAATATTAGTTTTTTTTTTTTAAAACAATTATAGACTCGGAAGTTATTTTTATTCAACACAAAAGAAGTCTGTACAAAATGGGCTCAACTGAGCCCAAAAGTAAGCTGAAAAGAAAGACCTCACCCCTATTATGAAATCGTCTAATATTAGTTGATCATTATATTATATTAATTAAAATAATTATCTATATTAATTAATTTTTTCTTACATTACCCTTGCTATTAAAATTCCCAATTTTTTTTAAGAGGTGAATTAGTAAAATTATTATTTTTATTTATTATTTCTTAAACATCGTGCAAAATGAAAAATAATCAATTAATATAGAACGGAAGGAGTATAGATGTCCAAGTTCATCGCACCAATTATTTTAACTAATATATATACAGCACCAACCAACAACACTTTTCTACATTGAGTGTGAAGATCACATTGAAAAACTTAGGGTATATTTTGTTCTCTCCATCATTTATTCTTCTTTACATTTTTGGTTATACTTTTACTTAATGAATCTTGCATCATCATTTTCTTGAGAATAATATCAATCTCTTATTCTTAGTTTTTGAGAGATCTAAATATGGGTTTTGATTTATAGCTATAGATCTTCCCATAGATCTAGTCGATTCATTTTTCAGTAGATGTTATGAATAATTGATAAATACTAGTGTACAAAGGTTTTGATATAGTCACACCAGTATATATGTGTGACTAGATTTTTATTTGTGATCTAGATCCATACCTTTGTACACTTGTATTCTGTCGCTATTCACAACCTCTGCTGAAAAATGAGTGGCTAGATCTACGAAGAATCTTGTCCTTTGATCGGACATGGAATATACGAAGGAATCCATAGTTAGATTCTCTCAGAAACTAGTAAGAGGTTTATCTTGTTTGCAAGAAACAAATGATGCAATATTCATAATGTTAAAATTGCAAATTTGGAAATTAAGAAGAAGAAAATTGATGAAACAAAGAGACTGTTAAATTGTTTCGTTTATCCCTAATCACAAACCAACCATAGAAGATAAGATCTAGCGATTTTTATTCTTCTGTTGATGGTAAAAGACGTATTTATGATTTAAATATTATAAATTTAATCTTTTAGGTTATTGATATTTATTTCAATTTTAGTACATTTTTATACATAAATATCAGTATTGAACTAATTATATCTTATATCTACCATTTATTCGAAGTTTAATAAATTTTAATCTTATTTTATGATTTAATTATGATAAATTCATACCTAATTTGGTGTTGGTAATTGTTTAACAGAGATTAAAGGCGTCAATTAGGGAAGTTCCTTTCTTTCTAAAAGTGAAGTCCTAAATTTCAAAGTGGGGCCCGGTCTTGCATGGAAAAATAGTTCATCTTTCTACAAAAATGTTCATTTTTCCACGCCACATCAAACACCGTTTATTTTTCTATATATATTATAGTATTTATTTTAATAAAGTGAATAAATAAAAAACTAAAAAATTAATCAAGTAGCCCATCCCACAAAAACACGACCAAATTTTGGAAGAGTTGGAACTGTGTGATATTATAAGCCAAAAGAAAAAGTTTAATATTATATGTAGATGAAACATAATTTATTTTTTATAAAAATTCCTTATCTTTCAATTTAAATCAAGTTAAATCAGTTAACAGGGTAAATATTGTTTTAAAATTGGAAAAATATTATATGGGATAGGTTCTTTTTTTGTTAAAAAGAAAAAAACAATATTGTATATTTGAAAATTCAAATTACACATAATCTCACCAATGTAATCGGTTCAAAAATCTCCACACTATCACATTCACACGCTTCCATTTCTTTCGGGGAATCTTAGTAGCTTAGATGATATTGTAACACCCCGCTATTTGAAAGAGCTAAAATTTGAAAGAACCATTTTTGGAAAGAATGAAAATCTGAAAATTGGCAAGCTATGTTAAGTATGATGTTTGGGTCAACTTCAAACGACCATAACTCCTAGTACATGATGAGTTAGGTGGGCTACAAGATATCAAATGAAAGGTCTTTGAATTATCTTTCCAACGCCACTGAGTTTGCTAGTTTTTGAGTTCGTATGAGGGAGATATCCCCGTTTAAAGTCGGGCTGTCTGTATAAAGAAAGTCACCCGGATTTTAGAAGGATATTTTGGTCTTTTCATTACCCAATTAATTAAATCCGTTTTTAGTAATTTATTTCAGTGTAATTTTCGTCCTAAAAGATTGAGGATTTGATGTTCTTGAGTTGTGTTCTGGAATTGCTTTCATTCTTGAACTTGGATGGGATCGATGAATTTCTTGAGATAGTTTTATCGATTTTAAAAGTTGTTTTGAGTTAGATTCTTGTGTACATGTATTGGGTATCTGAATCTAAAGAGGAATTGAGAAAAAGAATCGAATTTAGGCGAATTGGGGTTAGAAAATGATCGAAGAAGGAAAAAATCGGGAAGAATCTGGGTACCAGGTCCGCGTCGCGGACCTGTTCCTCAGAAATGGGACTTTTCTCTTCGCGTCGCGGAGAGGTCGCGGACCCTTCTGCCTCAAAATTTACTTCGCGACCAAATAATAAAATGCATCTCCGCGTCGCGGACTTGCTTCCAGACAGTGATTTCTTGATCGTTTCTCATGTTTAACTATCTAAAAAACACTCCTAAACATCACGAGATCTTTACTATCACAAATCACAACCTTGAATCCATAAATTCAAATTCAAGGAAAGTTAATAGCCGAGTCTAGAGAGTTCTTAGAGTCCTCCCAAAAGTCTTTTTGCAAATGCTTTACACTTGTTCTAAAACTTGAGTTTTGATTTGAGTAAGAGTAACAAATGAAGTTCTTTTCCTTCAAAAGAGTATATGGGAACTATGTATTCCCAAAGAATAAATGTTTCCACATTTAAACAAGAAAGGAAACATTGATTTTCAAAAGAGCCTCTTAGCTAGTTTTGAGTAAAAAGTAAATGTTTTTCACATTTAAGCAAGAGAGGAAACACTGATTTTCAAGAGAGCCTTTGGGCTAGTTTTTGAGTAATTATCTCAAACCACAGAAAGAGTTATGTTTTTAAACATATGAGCTAGTTACATTTTGGGAGAAGTATTGAGCACCGATTTGGGGACGAGCTTGAGTTCAGATAATTCATAGTCTCCATAAACCGTGTAGCCAGCATGAGTAGAAAAGGGTCATACTTTTTAGATGATTCCTTAGTGCTTTTTATAGCATAGACTAGTGGATCCACTTAGTAGTTAGGTTCTATACCCCCGGCAAGGTATAGGACGGCCCTGGCAGCGTGAGGAAAAATGATGTACCATCACATAGCTTATAGTGATGGTTGTCGGTTAGGGAAACTCCCACAGAGATATTTTGTATTCTTATATACATAGAGTTATTTGTATTTTCATATACAATCAGAGTTTATATTGTATCCTTGCATACAAACTGAGTTACTATTATATTTTTCAATGCACAGAGTTGTTATCCACATGTTTTTAAAGCTTTTCTTTATATTGCATTTATATTATTGCCTTATATTGAAATGAGTTGAGTTGAGATCATGTATGTTCCTTCAGTTCCTTTCAACCTTATGTCTTGTTTTAGAATTCACCTCGCATGTTCGTACATTCAATGTACTGATGCTATTTGGCCTGCATCTTTTATGATGCAGATACATATAACCAGGATCAGCACCCAACGCTTTATTGATCTAGTTGAGCATTCAGAGTCATTTGGTGAGCCTCCTTGCTTTCCGTAGGATCTCTTTTTATCATGTTTTATTATTTCAGTTGTTAGGATGGTCGGGGGTCTTGTCCCGACATCCCTCTTAGTTTTTAGAGGCTTCATAGACAACTAGTTATAGTTCATTAGTCTTTTCAATTTCATTCTATTATTTTGAGACTTGAGTTTGCCTTATTGGTCAGTCTAGGTTGTGAATAATTGACAAGTACAAGCTAAGTTGCTCGGACTCTGGTGCGGGTGTAAGATATAGATGCAAATCTAGAGGTAGGATCCTTAATGATCTAAATTTTAAAATTTGGGGTACGGACTCTGGTGCGGGTGTCCAAGTATGGATACAGGTACGGGTGGTGATTGTTAGGGATCCAACAAGACAAGTAAGTCTAGCCTTTCCATAGATCTAGTTGATTCATTTTCAGTAGAAGTTGAATGATCGACAAACACAAGATATGATTGCTCAGACTCCTGTGCAGATGTCACAGATGCATGTCTAGAGGTCGAATCCTTAATTATCTAAATTTAAGATTTTGGGGTACAAATCTAGGTATAGGCTCTAGCGCGGGTGTCCAAGTAGGGATACAAGTACATGTGGTGATTGTTATGGATCCAACTAGACATGTAAGTCTAGCCTTTCCATAGATCTAACCAATTCATTTTTAGTAGAGGTTGTGAATAATTCACAAATTCAAGTTAAGTTGCTCAAAACTCCGATGCGGGTGTCCTATACCGGTGCGGATGTAAAGGTCGGATCCTTAATTATCTAAAGTTGAGGTACCTTCTAATCTTTCTCAGTTAAACATATGGACTCGGTCACTAGATCCGCGATTTATAATTAAAATGTTGCTTTGTCATTTTAATTTTCAGTTTGTTTTTTCTATAAATGTTCCCCTTTTTTAGTATAATAGTTGTTAATCTTGTTGTGTTAGCAAGCTATGTTTATTGTTGTGAATAGGGTGTACGAGGTAAACCGTAAAGTCAAATCGAACCGACAAATCAAATCAAATCGGAAAAAATAATAATTTGTGGTTTGGTTTGGTATTAAAAGAAAAAAAGTCAAACCGAACCCAAATCAAACCGACATAATATAATATATATATAATTTTATTTTATTTATAGATAAAAAATATTATTTATAATCTACTTTGTTAATATATTTTTAGTTATTATTTATAGATAAAAAATATTATTTATAATCTACTTTGTTAATATATTTTTAGTTAGTTTATAGCTTTCAATGTTTAGATATATTATTTCAAATTTGGGCTTGTAAAATTTTGTAAATATTTTATTTTGTATTAAGATCGGAAGTTACAATTATATTGTTATAGTTTTTCAAATTCGAATAGCCTTTAATCTTATTAATTTAACATAATAACCATTGATATTTCAATAAAAGTATTTTGTACTAATGTGAATTTTACCGTATTTTCGAAGATTTCTATTCATTTAACATTTTTAAAGTTTAGCTTATCACACAGGTAAGTGAAAATATATTTGATCTCTTTTTCAAACACCGTATAGTTGTAAAAAAACATAAAAAATCAAAAAATCGAAAAAACCGAAAGAACCAAATAAAGCCGAAACCGAAAAACCCGACTTTATGTGGTTTGATTTGATTTTTAGATTTAATAAACTGACATAATTGATTTAGGTTTTTTAAAATAAAAAACCAAACCGACCTGTGTACACTCCTAGTTGTGAATACGATGGGTGTTCATGTTGTTGCAACTTGAAGTAGTAGGGATTAAATATTGTAAGGAGAACTAGAAGAAAAAAAAAGGGGGCAACTTTGTGTGAAAAAGTTGTTAATTGGTTTAATTTCTAGGTAGGTAGCTCAACATTTTGCTTGCTAATGTACAACTCCGGTGTGCTACTAATCCACAACATTAGGAGAGGAAGTTATCAAATTATTCAAGACATTGGCGCCACAATTACCAGAACCTTGAGACTCCGGTGAAGGGTAGTTCAATTTTTTTGAATCATCCAAACCCGTGTAGTCATTTACAGACTCCATGGGAAACTCGTGATTAGATGACTCCGGCGACACATTCAGGTCAGAATCGTTAAGTGGGAAGACATCATCGATGGATAAGTCAATGTCTATTTCGAGGTCATCAAGCATGACTCCGTCTTTGTGTACAGCAGATTCCACGTTGTCGTCATTGTTGATTCTGTTGTCTAGAGGGGTGGAATTGGGACACCGGTTGTCTTCTGATAGCGGATGTGAATTCACCATCAGATCAGTAAAACTTTCCGGCAATAGATCAAAATATACGCAAATGAGATTTTATTACTCTAACCAGAGAAGAGACTGGGTTAAGTAAGTACACTCAAATTTAATTACTTTCCAAAGATGCTCTTAGAAGTTGTTTGGTTCATGAGATTAAGATATCCCTGTTATTTAATCTGTACTAACAAATATTAATAACAATACCTTTGCAGAAACATAAACAACAAAGATTAAAGCATGTACTCAACCTGTAACTCTTTGGAAAAGTTACAACCCTTCGGAAAGGTCATAACATTTCATAAAAATCGCAACTTTTCATAAAAGTCGCAACTCTTCATAAAAGTCGCAACTTTTAAAACCCAACAATCCCACTATATAACAGATCTAAACCCCACATAGCCCCAACACAAAACCCTCTCTTCTCTGTGAGTAACAGCATCTCATTTGAATATACAATTCAATTTGTTGCAAGAAAGTTTTACTGAACTGATGGCGAATTCACATAAACTATTGGAAAATGACTCTTTGGGTGTCCCAATTCCACCTCCAAACAACGGAATCAATAATGACAGCAACGTGGAATCTGCTGCACACATAGACGAAGTCATGCTTGATGATCTCGAAACAGACATCGACTTATCCATCGATGATGTCTTCCCACCTCCCGATGTTGAATACCTGAATGTATCGCCAGAGTCATCTAATCACAAGGCTTCCATGGAGTACAAGGGTTTGGATGATTCAAAAAATTTGAACTGCCCTTCATCAGAGTCTCAAGGTTCTGGCAATTGCAGCATGAATAATTTGGTAACTTCCTCTCCTAATGTTGTGAATAATTCAATGAAATGTCGAGTAGTAGCCGAACAGAAAATTAGTTTAGAGGACTTGAAGAGAAAAAAAGTGAGTGATGATTCAAACAATGTATTCAAATACGAAAAATCTGATTTTGTGGTTGATGGTAGCAATGTTAGAAATGTTAGTAGTGAAAAAGATGAAAAGAAGAAATCAAAATTGGAGAAGCATAGGGTAAATTCTCAGCTCTATAGGGAAAGGAGAAAACATTACGTTGAGGAGTTAGAGGATAATGTGAGGATAATGCATTCAACAATCCAAGAGTTGAATCGTATGATATCACATTTAACATTGGAGAATGCGACTTTAAAGTCACAGATGGGCAGGACTGGTGTGCCTTCACAGATACTACCACCCCCTGGGATGAATCTACATCACCCAATCAGGTCTCCTTGGATGTTTGGTGCTCCGCCTTATATGGTGAAGCCACAAGGACCACAAGCGCCGCATTTGGTGATCAAGCCTATTCCGAGGAAACCACAAGCAGTGGCTCCTCCAACGTCAAGGGAAGCGCCTGGTGCTGGGGCTGGTTCTCAAAAGAGTGCTTACGTTCCTCCGATCATGAGAGGTGGTGCTTCAGCGAGCGGAAGTGGTGAGGGAACTGAGATGAGAAGAAGAAATGACGAAAACTCTGTTAGGGTCACCAACCAACACTCGTGAGGCTGATTTGTTGGAGCTGTTCCGTCCCTTTGGTCATGTCAGCCGAGTGTATGTTGCGATTGATCAAAATACAGGAATGAGCAGAGGATTTGGTTTTGTCAACTTTGTCAACAGAGAAGATGCTGAGAGGGCCATAAACAAGCTCAATGGTTATGGTTATCACAATCTCATCCTAAGAGTTGAATGGGCTGCTCCAAGAGCTACTTAGTGTCTTCTTTCCATGAGCAATACCATCCTTATTTTCTCCGTGTCTGTAGCCTTGCGCTCTCTTGAACATTGTATTTATTTTAAATTGTTATTGAATGAACAATATTGCTTGTGAAGAAGTTTTGGCCAGTTTCTTTTTTCTATTTTTCAATTTTCTCTCGACTTAACTGTAGTAGAGAGGTTTTGAAACAATTTCAGTTAGCCCTAGTACATTTGAAGGACAGTACATGTTGTCCTTAGTACATTGAGAGATGAAGCAAGTGCAGTTTGGTAGATGTGTACACAGGTCAATGCACTAGGAATCCAGAAGGTTCCACTTTACGATTTTGTAATAGTGAAGGAAATAAGGTCCATGACGAGACAATAGAAAGCCATTTGAGGTTATGAACCTTGCCTCTAACATCGTCAATTATCAGCTCATAGATGCACCCTACGTATTTTTTGATCTCAAACAATTAAAAAGGTCCAAATATGCCCTTCACATTAATGGTAGCGGAAGTGCCAAATAAGTGTATACTTGATCTTTTTAATTGTTAGGTCATGCTTCAAAAGAGAATAAAGTTGAAATTATTCATTTTAAAAAATAAAGCAGAAAATAGTTTTATTTGAAGATTGAAAAAAACATTCATGACAATTCACTTGTTGAGTAAATACGTAAATGATAGTACTAGCTCATTAAAAGACCAACAAACTTCCCTGGGAAACAACAAATTTAATTAGAAGGCAACAGAGCTTATCAATGTGTCGATAACTTTGTTAATATGTATATTTATTGTGGTGATATTAATCACTGGATACTCTTCTTGTCAAAGAAAAATGTCGAGGAATTCCGCTTTCACATATGCGCATTCATCAAATATCATTTACCTTCTCAGTTTCTTACATTCCAGCAACTAAGACATCTGGAACTTGATACGTGCTTGTTCCACCCTCCGCCCAAGCACGTATTTGACTAAGAAACTCCCTGGGAGTGTTTGGGTAGGTTTCGATGACGGCTACTCCACAATCAAAGTTTTGAACTTCAACAAGGCTGTTACATATTTCATGCTCACAAAGTGTACTGAAGCAGCCCAAAAGGTTGCGTGTAAACATACGCGCATGCAATTTCTAGGTAAGCAGCTCTAATGCTTTGCTAGCAAAATTACAATTCTGTTACCTTGTTTACCAGCTCTCTAGGCTTGTTGATGGTCTCCCTGTAATATGGTAGTAGTATTAAATTTCAAGTCATTATAATTCAAATTATTTTGTGGCCCATTTGAATCAAAGCATTTGATGTGAATATCATAATTTTATAAAACAATGAATCGATGACATTTATTACCATTTACTAATAATGAAATGTATTTAGACAGGATGCGAATTACATAAGATTTATTTCTTAAATTTTTTAAATTTTGAAACGGCTAAGATCATCATCTTCCTAATTGCAAGAGTTTTACCCATCAATCCTGATGTATTGATGTCAAAGGAATATCAGAAATATCATGAATTCAGGACATTTATTACCATTTACTACATAATGAAATATATTTAGACAAGTACTCTCTCAACGATTTATGAGATATTTTTTGGACAAGATCTCAAGAGAACGTTGTAAACACATAAAAAATATATTGGGTCTAATCCATATTAAATTTGGATCAAGTCTTGAACTTATTTGAATTGAATAATTAATTTGGACTTCACAAATTAACTAAGTCTCGTTTTAATTATTTTCAAACCCAACGTCCATTTCATTTTACGGCCCAAACGTTAACTTATGTCACGTATTCAATGACGTCACATTTAAGTCAAATCCAAGGCCAACAAAATGGTGCCATGTGTTCAAATTATGTGGCAACTCTTAGTGAAAACAAGAATGAATCAAAAGCCGCCAAGTGTTCAAAATAACGTGTCTTGACCGATTACAAGCAAATATTTTATTATTATATAAAGATAAACCCATGATAAAATGGCATTGCTTCTTTAGAAAAGGAATGAAACAGAACACTCAAAACTTGGGTTATCTTTCCAACACTCTCAGTTTCAGATTCATCATTCCTTCTTGTTTACAATTTGATAACATTTTTCCTCAATGAATATTGCATCAGTCTTTTCTTGCAAGTAAGTTTAGTCTCTTAATTATTAGTTTCTAAGAGATCTAACTATATATGGTTACTTTCATATATTTTCCTGTCGAGAAAAGATAAGGCGGTGATTGTTATGAATCCAACAAGACAGGTAAGTCTAGCCTTTCCAAAGATCTAGCTGATTCATTTTCAGTATAAGTTGTGAATAATTGACAAGTACGAACTTCAATGCAGGTGTCCGATATAGATGCAGATCTAGAGGTCAGATTCTTAATAATCTAAATTTAAAGATTTGGGATATGGATTCAGGTGCGGAGTCTGGTGTGGGTATTCTAGTACGGATGCAGGTATAGGTGGTGATTGTTATGGATCCAACAGGACATGCAAGTCTAGCTTTTCCATAGATCTAGTCAATTCAAGTTTTGAATAGTTGACAAATACAAGCTAAGTTGCTCAGACTCTGGTGCGGGTGTCCGATGCAAATGCAGATTTAGAGGTCGGATCCTTAATGACTTTTATTTAAAGATTTGGGTGTATAGATCCAGGTACGAACTCTGGTGCGGGTGTCCAAGTATGGATACAGGTGCGGGTGGTGATTGTTATGGATCCAACTAGACAAGTAAGTCTAGCCTTTCCATAGATCTAGTCGATTCATTTGAGTAATTGACAAATAAAAATTAAGTTGTTCGGACTCGAATGCGGGTGTCCGATACAGGTACGGATCTAGAGATCGGATCCTTAATGATCTAAAGTTGAGGTACCTTCTGATCTTTCTCAGTTAAGCCTATGGTCTCAGTTATTAGATCCGCAATTTATAATTATAGTGTTACTTTTTCATTTGTTTTTTGTATACATGCTCCCCTTTTAAAGTATAACTAGTTTCTCCCAAATCTGTGAATAAGTTTTTAAAAATCGCATAAATATTATGTGTATTAAAATTGTGTCAAGAGCCACAACTTGAAGTATTTTATTGTTTGAAGGCAAAATGTAGAGTTGTTCATACACTTGGCAAATGCAAAACATTTTTACTTATGCACTTTAATACAATAACCGAAGACGGAGAAAAATGGAAACAAAATTAACTTTACCAAAATTAGGTATTGAACCAAACTGTCGACCTTACACTCCAAATTGCTGAATATAATCTTTAGAAACTCGGAGCTTAAGAAAGAATCGTAGAGCTTGTATGTATATCTTACTATGTTAGAGCTCTTCTTTCTTCTTGTTCTTACTCTCGGCATTGCCGTTATCCACGATGAATATTTAGAGCCATATGCTAATGGAGTACTTTTCATCTTCCTTGCATGCACATATGAATGAAGGGTCCATAATCCACTCTTTTCATCTAACATAATCCTTTTTTTCTTTGCCTATAAATCTGAGAACTTTCCTCCTTAATTTCCTCTTTTCATCTCCTTCACTATTAACCACAAAATCAGGGACATCGGTCTTCGAAACAGGGGATCCACTCGAACTATGATTTCTAGGGCTACGACCTGCCTCAGGCGTAGTACCCATATCGATGGAATCATGATGTAATTCCGGCGAGACTTGAAAACCCGGGTCTCGATCAGCTGACTCCCGGATTGACCGAATCCATTCAGGTTTGGGTCAATTTGACCTGATTTTGAAACACTGACGCTTCAAAGCGCAAATTAAAAACGTAGATCCATGAAGCGCAAGTCCTAAAATTTAGGGTGTAAGCCACGAGCATAAAAACGTACCCTCCGAGCGTTATTTTTTTACTATTGGTGTAATGATATTTATCAAATAGTAATTATTATACTTTTTCTCTTCATTATTGGTTATCAGTATGTATCTCAAATAAAAATCATAATATATTTTTCTATATATTAAAGATTATTTTATTAATATTTATTTGTAAAAACATTGAAAGTTCTACTTTTACTTATTTTCTTAGTAATAAAATCAAAAAATTAAATATACATGAGACTTACGCCTCCATAGTAAAATTAATTTCAAGAGTATAAATTTATAAAGTTGTAGAATACACTTCAATGCTTGAATACGTCTTCCATAATATCCGCAAGTGGGAAGATGTCATCCATGATTAAGTCGATATCGAGGTTGTCCAGTGAAACTTTCAGGCAATGTATTCAAATGATATATTTTATTACAACAGAGAAGAAAGGGCTTTTATATTGGAATTAAGTAAGTAGAGTCAAATTCAATTACTTTCCAAAGATGCTCTTAGGGGTTGTTTGGTTCATGAGATAAAATAAGATATCTCAAGATTAAATTTCTGTCAGATTGACCCAAACCCAAATGGATTCGGTCAATTGTGAAGGAGATGAAAAGAGGAAATTAAGAAGGATGAGGAATACGGAAAGTTCTCAGATTTATAGGAAAAAAAAGAAGAAAAGGATTACGTTGAGGAGTCAGAGGAAAAGGTGAGGAATAATGGCTTCAACAATCCAACATTTAACGTTGGAGAATGCGGCTTTAAAGTTGCAGATGGGCAGCACTGGTGTGCCTTCGCCACCCCCTGGGATGTATCCTTGGATGCCTTATATGGTGAAGCCACAAGTGCCTTTGGTTCCCATTCCGAGGTTGAAACCACAAGGAATGGCTCCTGCACCCAAGAGGAGTAAGAAAGTAGAGAATACGGAGACTGAGATCGATGAAAACCAACAAGGTTGCAAGCATTACTTACCTTGGCTTGTTGTTCTTCATGCTTCTATTTGGTGGACTGAGAAGTGGGTACAATGAAAGGCATCATGGAAGGGTTTTCACCGTTGATGGCCAAATTAATGACCATTACCGCAGTCCTGCTGATGGGAATAAAGATAAAGCAAAGTCAACTATTCAGCAATGGTTCCTCGAAGGCGTTGCTGGTAAGTGGTGATAAATTAATGACCATTACCGCAGTCTTGTTTAATTAATGTTTCTTTTTTTTTTACCTATGTTGAGGTCAGGCATGTGTACTGAAGTCTTCCAGTTTGATGTGTCTTCATCTCCAGGAGTCATCGTTCCTGCTGCCGCTGTTAGTAATGTTTCTATGGAACAGAGGCAGAATGCTACACGCACCAACAAGCGAAGAAATAGAAGGATCCTTGATGGTGTTTCTGTTCCTGTTACGGAAGGAAGTTTCTCATGACGACATATCTGAAGAACATGAGGGAAGAAGTGGAAAAAAAGATGACCTTGCTGGAAATAGTTCACGTTCTTCAATGGTGGTCTCTGTGCTAGTTGATCCAATAGAGGCACGTGATGGAATGATTGGACAAAAGTCCACCTCTCGGATTTATGTTGTTGTATTCATAGATAGTGTGAAGTATGTGACCTATTCTTGCATGCTTCCTATTAAAGGATCTATTCCTCTAGTGGCTACCTGAGAATTTATGTTGAAAATGCATCTTTACTATTCAGGCGAAATATATTAGTGTTTACACCTCACATACCTTCCATTTCTAGATTCGGTTCGGACTAATTATTAATACATTGAAACTTCGTTTATATATATATGTATATATGTTCGTTCAGACCAGATAACCTTTGTTGCAATACGAAGTAATGAGGTTGCAATACCCAACCTCATTACTTCCCCTTGTTAGGATCCAATTTCAAGGTGCCAGCTTAGTGTCTTTCATCTAAACCAATGTGCTTAACTAACTAATGACCCAAAGTCACTAGCTTTGTTACATAGATGGTCAGAATGCCACACTAATATTTTGCCAAATGAAATGATAAAATGGTACTAAAATGATTTCAGAAAATATTTTTAATATTTTGTAAATATTTATTTCACTTTTTTATAATTCAAAATGTTTGGTCAATTAATTAAACATGTGGAGTGCCAAAATTAAATGTCAGGTCAAAACGTTTTTTTTGGGATATTATGTAGATGTGGCCAGTCATATGGTCAACTTTTTGGGGGATATTAAGTAGATGTGAATAGTCACATAGTCAAAAGTTTATTTTTTTTTGTTGATATTATGCATATGTGAAATCATCAATTTTTACTAACAGAAAATCATTTTTAATTCAATTAAAATCTATTTTTGACTGTTATTTTAGAGTTAATTAAAGCTTACAAATGAGTAATAGACATTTAATAATTATTAGTAATATTTTTAGATTTTGTTAATCATATTAAATTCAATATCAGGTATAATAGTCAACTTAGTCTCTTCTACATCTTTATATAACGTCTTCCTCATAGTAGCGAAGGTATCATAGAAAATCAAGTTCAGTATTTAGAGATATATTGGATCTAATAGTTTGATTTTTTTCAAAAACATCATATATTCATGCCTATTAAAAAAAAATCAAATTAGGATGCATCAAAAAGTTGTTCAGCAAATTTTGTTGGTGTTATATTTTCTTTTGAGTTATAATGGAGTACAAGGAGAGAGGATTATGTCCAAATCAGAAGACAGTGGAGTTAGAAAACCAACTAAAACTTTTGAACAAGCCAACCGTCAAAACAACAAAGGTATTTTATTTTTTTAAGTTAACGTACTCATAAATCTCTTAAAGCATTATTATTTTTATTTGATAATATCGATTAAATTCATCTATCACATAGTTTCCACAAAATGGACCTTACATTCTTTTTTCATTTTAATTTTTTTTTGTTGTACTTGAAAATTGCCCTCTACATTATAGTAGTTTTTACTCCACATATAGACACTTATTTCGACTTTTCAAGATAAAATAATATAAGAGTAATTTTCATAGATGATAACATAACTATTGAGTTTTATTTCACCCAATTCACTTAACTAATATATGTTTTATCACAAAAATCACATATGCTGAAAAATTCAATTCTTGATGTGCAATACTCTGATGGTATCTACATACTCTGATAGTATCAAGCAGTAATTGAGTAGTCTTTTCACCGAAATCACCGCCTCTTCTTCCTTGATGCCATCAGAGTATATATATATATATATATTCTCTAATGGTATCAAGGAGTAACTGAGTAGTATTTTCACTGAAACACTACTTCTTCCTCCTTGATCCCATCAGAATATATATATATATATATATAAACTTTGGTATCAAGTTGTTAGCACGAATTAGTAGTTAAAAACATAGGGATATGAAAGTAAAGATATAGCCGCTTGTAAATAGTTTTCCTTTTGGTACAAGTGTTCCTTTCCCCTTTTTTCCCACATGTACATTTATGTAAGAATCCCGAAAATAAAAGTGGGACAAAATCACAAATAGAGATTTTGGGCTAAAGGCCACAATCATTTTCTAAATAGAGATTTTGAGCTAAAGGCTGTGGTCTTCCCCTTTTCTAAATAGAGAGTTGGGCTAAAGGCCACAATCATGTAAGTGCATGGGCTAAACATGTGACTGGGCTTAAGGGTGACAAATACGCTAGGTTGGTAAACAAGTCATAACCTAACCGAATCTAAATTTTCTAGGATTAAACGGGTTATGTAATGGGTTATAGAATGGGTGAAAACCCAACCCCAACCATCTTTTACAAAGTTTTAATTGTTTTTTATGTTCTTTTAAAATTAGTACCTATAAAGTTATTTTTTCATTATGGTCATATATAACATATCAAATAATATAAAGTTTTCTAAAAATATTTTGACAAAAATTATATGAGTCAATTTTGGTTACATACAACTCAATTTTTAATGGATTGAAACGGATTAGGTTGAAATGAGTTGAGCTATAAAATGGGTAGATCAATAACCACCCAAACTTTAACGGGTTGGGCGGATTGAATTTGATTTTACCACCCCTAATTAGGCTAAAACTTAAAATATTGAGCAATAACCATAATGGGCTTAATCTTTGGGCCAATTCTCTCGGTAGTGTTTCTTCTCTCTCTCAATTGATTATATTAATGCATTTTATTGAATTTGCTAAGTTTATAATGTTAAGTTATAATCTCCTTGACATAACCCTACACTTTGACTTCTTATAAACATTAATTATGACCAGATTTTTATTTTACTTAATTATTGTTGTCAAATATCTTTGTATATCATAGCTGTATATTTTGTATACCTTGTGTATATTATTTTTAAAGGAAGCTCTACCATTTCTGTCATTATTTACTAAGAATATAAACAAAGAACACCATATAATCAAAGACACTATTACAATATTCACCCACGCACGCACGTGCACGCACCCGCCCTCACGCCTGCACGCACGCACATGCACGCACCCGCCCGCCCGCCCACCCGCCCACCCGCCCGCACGTACGCACGTACTCCCGCACTCACGCACACACACGCACGCACACATACACGCATTATGGTGAAGGAGTGGTAAGGAAAAGTGAGATTATGTTTGTAATTTATTTTCCGTCACTTTAAAATTTGTTGCAAACAAATTGGCACTCCCAGTGGGACCAAATCTGCCTTTTATCTCTTCTCTCATAAATCAAATCTTAAAATCTGAAGCTGCAAAGGTGGAAGAATGAGTACTTCAAGCCTCGTCTTTGAGTTTCATCAAGTCTACCCTCCGACAAAGAATGAGTACTTCAAGCCTCGTGTTTGAGTTTCATTAAGTCTACACTCCGACAAACCTGGAAGCAGGGGGAATTTGTAGACACTGAAATTTTGTGGGACTCTACAAGACGTGTTCAATTCGAATTGGGACTCTAAAAAGTGTGTTCAGTTTCAATTAAAATTCTTAGAGGCTACTCAACCCTAAGCCCAAGTTTATGCCTATATAAAGGGTACTAAATTCCCTTAAAAGACATCTCGAATATTCCGCAAATTCATGAAATATTCATGAAATATTCATATAGAGGTCAAGTCTAAATCATCCTAGTTCAAGAAATACGCCACAAACGGCCCTCGAATCATGGATAAATCTTAGGAGAGTAGAATCAAGGGAGGAACAAAATTGTACCCGCAATCTTGATGAATAAAATTATGTTTCTTCATTTTTTTTTTGTGATTGTAATTTATTTTCTGTCACTTTAAAATTTGTTGCAAACAAAGTGACAGAAAATAAATTACAATCACAAAAAAAAATGAAGAAACATAATTTTTATTTGTTTGCAACAAATTTTATACCACGACATAATTTACCACGACAATCCCTTTTAGAGTATGTTTGCCTTGAGACATAAGTTGAGTACTATCTAATTCGCAAAGTAGATCATATAGAAAACATTATCTGAAACATAAGTTCAATAGGCGTAACTTGTTTTTTAGAGTTGTATAAACTTCTTAAGGCATAAAGTTGTAAAATTGAACTTATGTCTTGAATAACATAACTTGTTCCTTATGCATAAGTCAATGTATGAACTTCTCAAGACATAAAGTTTAAAAAGTGATCAACTTATATCTTGTACGACATAACTTATGCATTGGATCTTTAGTTCACTAGCATGAATTTCTTAAAACTCAATGTTTTAACACTGAACGTATATTGGGACATAATTTATGTCTTGGGCATAAGTTATGTATGAACTTCTTAAAGCATAATATTTTTAAGCTAAACTTATATTCCCTCCGTTCACTTTTACTTGTCACATTTTAACTTGGCACGCCCATTAAGAAAATAATTATTGATATAGATAATTTATTAAACTATCCCCTATTAAATGATGCCTTGAAAAATGATTTTGAAAAATAAGTGTTTAATGTTAAGGGTAAAACATGGAAAAAAATTATTGTCTTTTCTTGATATGTCAAAAGTGACAATTAAAAATAAAAATATATTTTAGGAATAAGTGACAAGTAAAAGTGAACGGAGAGAGTATCTTATAAGACATATATTGTGCCTTGCAATTTCTTCTTTAATATTAGGGTTATTGTTGTCTGTATCTTTTTTGTGTTGAAGGGTAAATCGAGTTTTAAGGTCAAAAATTAAAGATCATGTCAAAATAGAGATATTCTTGTGAGTGACTCATTAAAGTTTGCCCGAAAAGACAACGAAAGACCAGTATCATCGAGCATCGATTGGTTATGATTTATGAACTATTATGAAAATCAAACCACTCATTAAAATTCTAATCAATTTGAGATAAATTGGCTATCCAATCTTTTTTTAATTTTTTTTTTTAACAAACTAAATAATTATTTGCAAAAAATGGATTAATTATACCTTTTCTGTCCCAATTTATATGACTTACTTTCCTTTTGTCCGTCCCAAAAAAATGATACATTTCTATATTAAGTAATAATTTAACTTTAAAATGTCAATTTTACTCTTAATAAAATGATTTACAGCCACACAAATTTTTATCATTCATTTTAGACCACAAATTTTAAAAGTCTTCTTTTCTTTCTTAAATTTTGTGCCGAGTCAAACTACCTCACATAAAATGGGACAGAAGAAATAATATTTAAGTCGTGAATGATTTCAAAATGACAATAAAAGTGTGTACTTGATTTGAGTACTTAATAAATTGACAATTTTTATTTTTTGAAAAATGAAATGATAAAATGGTACTAAAATGATTTTAGAAAATAATTGTGATTTTTGTAAAACTTTTTTTATAATTCAAAATATTTGGTCAATTAATTCAATATGTTAGGTGTCAAAAATAGATGTCAACAATCATATGGTTAAAACTTCTTTTTGAATATTATGTAGATGTGAGTCATGTGACCAGTCATATGGTCAACTGTTTTTTTTAAGGATATTATGCAAATGTAAAATCATTAACTTTTATTGACTGAAAATCAATGTTAATTCAATTGAAATCTATGTTTTGACTGTTATTTTGGAGTTAAAGCTTGCAAATTAGCAATAGACTTACTAAATGAAAATCATTTGAAATTTTGTTAATTATATTAAATTCAATATCTTGTCTAATAGTTAACTTAGTCTCTTCTACATCTTTATATAAAGTTTTCCTCATAGTAGCAAAGGTATCATCATAGCAAATCAAGTTCAGTATTTAAAGATACATTGAATTCGATAGTTTGATTTTTTCAAAAAACTTATGTTCATGCCTATAAAAAGAAATAAATCAAGGATGCATCAAAAAGTTGTTCAACAAATTTTGTTGGTGTTATATTTTCTTTTGAGTTATAATCGAGTACAAGGAGAGAAGATTATGTCCAAATCAAAAGATGTGGAGTTAGAAAAACAACTAAAATTCTTGAACAAGCCAGCAGTCAAAACTATTAAGATATTTTTTTTTGAGTTAATTGTACTCATAAATCTCTTATGGCATTATTATTTTTATTTGATAATATCGATTTTGCAAGAGAAAAAATTCCTCTATCACATAGTTTCCACAAAATGGACCTTACATTCTTTTTTCCTTTAATTTTTGTTTGTTGTACTTGAAAATTTCCCTCTACATTATAGTAGTTTTTACCCACACATATAGATATTTATTTCGACTTTTCAAGATAAAATATCGTAAGTGTAAATTTCATATATGATGACATAACTATGGAGTTTTATTTCACCAAATTCACTTAACTATTATATGTTTTATCACGAAAATCACATACTGGAAAACTCAATTCTTGTGCAATATTGTTTTGATTTTTTATTTTTATTTAATGAATACAAGTTCAATTAAAAAATGACCCGACCAAAACCTGATAGTTACTAATCTTTTACTTCTTTTTTTTAAAAAAAAACTTTTAGTTAAATAAATATAAATTCTATTAAAAAATTTCAATCCAATCCGACCGGAAAAATTCATAAGCACAAATTAAAATAATACAAGCAAGAATAAATTTGAAAAACATTATGATAAAACTACTACTTTTGATGCAAGAAGTTGTAACTTTAGTTCGTAAAATTTAATTTCTTATTATCCAACAAGATGTAACACTTTTCTGTATAGAAAAAATGGAAAATCTCAATTTAAAAGTTAATTTATCAATTTTATTCACTAAAATTACTTTTTGAACCTAACAGAAGTTTCAGAATTCTTAAACAACCTCATTAATCTTAAATATTGACTTTGATCAAATTTCTCAAACCTCAAATCTTCAAAACTAATACTGCATAAAAAATAATCATTAGTGGCAATTAATTAACGGTAATAGGTTAATTGCCGCTAAATATGTATTTTTGGCGGTAATTAACACTCTTTGTATATGTTCCTAAAACCTTTAACGACATTGATTCTAATTACACTTAACTAATACCGATAAAAACTTTAACACTCTTTATTACTGTCTATATTTATTGCCACTAAAAGTTATTTTTGTTATAGTGTGAAAATATCAAACAATCCTCATTCATTCACCTCGAAAAATATGTCATTCATTCGCAAATCTAGCTAGAAAAGGTTCAAACTGGGAAAATGGATCCAAAAGAACAAAGCAACCATATGGATTGTTACATTAGACGTGTGATTTTCTGACATTTTGTGATTTTTTGTGTTTGTAAGATCAAACTAAAGTTTTGTAATTTTTGTGTTAAAAAACTTAATCAAGTGACTTTCGTAAAAGTAAAAGAAACACCTAGTTATGTGAACATCTATGAAATTTACCCTCAAATATTAATATTATACGTCCTTTGTTTAATTTGTTTGACTTGCTTTCCTTTTTTGTTCATTTAAAAAATAATGTCTCTTTTCCTTTTTAGTAATTTTTTAATTTTAGTTTTCCACATGACTTGTTTAAGACCACAACATTAAAAAGGATTTTGATACATTTGATATATCTTTAACTTAAGATCACAAAATTCAAAAGTCTTCAACTTTATTAAACTCCGTGTCAAATTAAAATAAATCAAACAAATTAAAACGGATGAAGTAGAAATAGAAAGAGTAGTATCATCATCTACTAACCATTGCCTCTCTGAGGTTGTTTTGTGTTTAAAAGTTACATATTCAATAACGAGATGTCTAATAACTGTAATTTTATTACCCGATTCATTTATATATTTTTTTTGCAGACTAAGTATGGGGATGTATATGATTGTACTGATTTCTACAAACAACCCGCATTTGATCATCCATTGTTGAAGGATCATAATTTTTAACCAAAGGCATATTTAAGACTTCTTCTCTAAACGATCGATTGAATCAATAAAAAATCTTCTCTTTTCTTGCATGTTCTTCATTCTTGAATATCTTCTGTACAATAGTGACTGAGTTAAAAACATTAAAATAAATTAAAACGTTAAAAATTAAATGACAATTTTTAATTTATTATTTTGAAAACAATACATATATTTTTTTTTGAAAATAATTAAAAGTGACAAGAAAATAAATTAATGAAAAAAGAGAAAAAATAAAATATTTAAAGTGAGAAAGAAATTAAAATAAAATACATATTTTATAAAGAAAGAAATGAAAATAGTTAAATATATAAGTTTCAATGTAAATAACTGTGTGTACTAGTTAATTGTAAATAAACTAATTAAAAAAATATATATGTCCAGTTTATTAGTTATTCACTTGCCTTCAAGAGAGTGTGCACACTCTCTCTGTCATGTCAGTTTTTGGGATGTGTTTATTCCATTTCAAAATATTTTAGGGGGATAACATATTTTATAAAAAAAGAAATGAAAATAATTAAATATATAAGTTTCAATGTAAATAACTGTGTGTACTAGTTAATTGTAAATAAACTAATTAAAAATATATATGTCCAGTTTATTAGGTCTTCACTTGCCTTCAAGATAGTGTGCACACTCTCTCTGTCATGTCAGTTTTTGGGATGTGTTTATTCCATTTAAAAATATTTTAGGGGATAATAGAATCCTAGTTAAGTTTAAATGTGTCCTTATGATTTCGGTCATAATTTAGAGGGTATTTATGCTTTATTTTAAAAATAAAAAATGACTTTTGTGGAATAAATTTAAAGTTCGTTAATTTTTATGTGGTATGACATTTTTGTGTGATAACTCTTAAGATTGAATAATTTTTATGTAACATAAAATAAAGAAATGATTTTTATTTATGTAATAAACACAAAACTAATGGCAACCAAGATTAGTCTTTTCTTCCTTACTCTGCAATCCCTCAAGTATAATTTTTTAATGAGATAAAATTGCAAATTACAAAGTACCACAGATTAAATTAGACTGGAGAATATAATGATGCATATAGCTTAATTAATTAACCTTGCAAAAAATTGTGTGCTTCAGTCTATAGAAGCAAATTTAATAAGGTCTAAAAGATTACCTACATATATGTTTTGCCCTCATAAATAATAATAAATATAATAGATAAATAAGGAGATTATGGTGCAAATCATTAAAAAATAATAATAGATAGATCTATATTTAAAAACAAGGTGCATATTACGAAAAAATTGCATACATAAGGGTGCAAATTGTAAAGTACTCAGAAATTGCTAGTTAGGTTTACTAGAAATTTGAAATTTTCTTTAGACATTGGAAATAAATATCATCAATAATAGTAATTAACAAAACTTAGATTTGTGATTTCTCACCAGGTCCCCCGTAAAGAACAAAAAGGTAAGACTCTGTATCACTCTCAAGTCGTTCAAAAATAGCCTGGTACATATTAGGATTATTGATATGTATGGTCACTTTATCCACTTGATTCACCATTCCTGTCTCGTTTAGAACTGTAATACTTCTACAATATGCATCATAAAGATTGTCTCCGATTGGAAAATAACTTGATCCCATTGGAGGTTTAGGTACACCTGGTGGACTATACACGACTCCTCCCCATTCAACATTGGTAGCAAAGCTTGCCAAGCCAGTAAAGATTTGTTGCGGCCAAAATCCAACTTGTTCGTAGTTGTCTGACAATAAAAGCCACCAATTTCCACTGTCCAAATCCTTATTTTCAAAAAATAAATGTTAATGTCAAATAATGTTTATGTGCTTTACCAAATAAACAACCTTTTACTTATGAAAACTTTGATATAAATTCTAATATATAAGACATAAACGAAACACATAAAATATACCT
The DNA here is from genome assembly GCA_029582245.1 of Solanum etuberosum. Lineage (NCBI taxonomy): Eukaryota > Viridiplantae > Streptophyta > Magnoliopsida > Solanales > Solanaceae > Solanum > Solanum etuberosum. The sequence continues at coordinate 3,084 of JAJONR010003088.1, read as the reverse complement.
GTTCAATGTATATTCTTCCCTCAAATGTAGTGCCTCCACGGTGTGCAACACTATCCATGAGTGACATATCAAGAGGTATCTCAGTGCTTACTTGTACAAATCCAGAGCAGAGGGTATTGAAACAATGTGTTTTATCAACCTAAAAATAGAAATATATAACTAACACAATTTTTTTAATTCGAAGTTAATAGTTAAATGAAAAGATGTACCACTTTCATGCACTCACGATATAAATCATAAAGGTACATAAGATAAGTTACCTGAGTATGTATAAAAAACCTAGTTTTGTTATCTCCATATAATGTTGGGTCCACCTAAAGTACAAAATATATACATTAAAATATACAATCAAGTGAGAGTTTACTGATAAAATGGTTATTTTTTTCTTAAATAAAACTTATAAGTTTCATCTTAGAGATACAATATTTAATCCTTATCACATCTCATTCTCATGAAACAATTAAATTACATATGTAAACGGACATGTTAAACTTACTCTCCAACCAACTTGTAAGATTTCTGAGCCTTTTTGAATTTTTAGTCGACATGCACTATGTTGATGACCATCAACTTCAGGATTGTAAAAATTAGTTACCATGCCAGCCCCCCTAAACTTGTTATTTGCATCATATGGAGTTCGCGCTATTGCAACCTAAATATAATAAATACATAATTTTATTAACTCATATAAGATATCCAAACCTAAGAACCCCTTGTTGTAAATTAGACTAACAAGATTAAAAAAAGGTTGTTTTCTTAGAGTACATTAGATCAACATATTAGAAACTTTTCAAAATGAAAATTGAAACTGAAAGATAGAAGTATGATAAAATCTTCATAGTCATGTAATGTACCTTATAACTAGATGTGTATCTTTCTTTTGGCTCACTATTGTTGTTGCTCTGCATTAGATAATATTGCAATATATGAGTTTTTCCATGATGATTATTGTAAACTTTTTATGCTTGTGCATCAACAATTTTTCTTATCTCTATATAATACATATGGACTCTTAAGTAATGAATTATTCAAGCAAAACAGTAAGTTGTTCATAAATTATCTTACTACATCAAATTGAGCATCAAATGTGACATCTTCTGGTGGTGGCAGATCTCTTTGTCTTAAAATGTCATCTTTCGTAATTCTCTTAATAGGAACAGTTCCAAAAGGACAACCTCCATCTTTTGACCATATTGTCGATGACCAGCTACTTGTTGAGTCACTTGGATTTTTCTTTATACTTGATAAAGTAGGTTTCATCTGTCCCACCAAATGTTTAGTTATATGTCAACAATATCATATTCTTGTTTAATAAAACGAAGAGAGTGTAAATATATATACCTTAGGATTAAAATTATGGTCCTTTAACAACGGATGATCAAATGCATGTTGTTTGTAGAAATCTACACAATCATATATATCTCCATACTTAGTCTGCAAATAAAAACTTCATGAACCAAGTAATTTGAATAACAGTAATAACACGTCTTTCACCTAATCGAGTCATTTCGGTTCAAATCCTTTTGTTTAAACTATTATCTACATCAATGTAAGTAACTAGTGGGGAATAAGAATAAAATTAGTTCAAATTTATCTTCTCTTTAAACATTGAAATTCTTTTTCAAAGCATCCAAAAGCAAGAACAGTTTTTTTTTTTTTTTACTAAAGGCAAATAAGAATTTTTAAAAAATAAAATATTTAGGAGTGATATCACGTACAACTAAAATTGTGGGATTAAAAATATTTTTAAAACAAATATATGAAAGTAATTAATTATCTTAATCATAGTTAAAACTTATCTGCAATTTATTAAATCTCAACCATTGATTTAAATCTATGATATGTGCCTCTCATTTAAATAAAATTTGGGGAAAATGAAGAAAAAAAATAGAAAGAAGCCAAATTCGAATAATTTGATAAATTAACTTTTAACTTGAGATGTTTCCCTTTTCCTATATAGAAAAAAAAAGTAGTACACTTTGTTTGATGAGAAATTGAATTTTATGGCCACTTACAGCAACAATTTACAACTGTACTTGCATCAGAAGTAATAATGTAGAGGGTTCACAATTTTCAAGTACAACAAAAAAATTGAAAAGGGGAAAAAAATGTAAGATCTATTTTCCAGAAACTATGTGAGGAAAAAAAAAGTTCCACTTCAAAATCAATATTATCAAATAAAAATAATAATGCTTCAAGAGATTTATGAGCACAATGAACTCAAAAAGAATACTACCTGAACAATTTTGATTGCTGGCTTATTTAAGAGTTTTAGTTGTTTTTCTAGCCCCACGTCTTCTGATTCGGATAAAATCCTCTCTCCTTGTACTCCATCATAACTCAAAAGTAAATATAGCATCAACAAGATTTTTTGATGCATCCTGAATTGATTTATTTTTATAGGCATGAATGTAAGGTGTTTTTGAAAAATCAAACTACAATGAGGAAGACCCTTCATAGAGACTAATTTGACTATTATATAAGATATTTAATTTAGTAAATATCTATGGCTCATTAGTAAGTTTTAACTAATATCCAAAATACCAGTCTAACATAGATTTGAATAGTATTAATATATGAGGCTTGATGATTTCACATTTATGTAATATCCAAAAAAGAACTTTTGACCATATGACTATATATGTCCACCTAATATCCATTTATTTTTTTTACCATATGACTGGTCAAATCTAAACTGTTCATGATTTAGATAAAATTGAACTAAATAAAATAATCGAACCAAAAAGTTTTTTTTTATTGATACTTGCTTCATTGGTACTTGGTGTTTGCATCCCTACTCTATTCAAATAGGGCGAAACGTCGCGGTGACTCGAAAAATAATCAATTAAGTCGATTTTAAAAGAATTTCAAGAAGAAAGATGTTTTAAAGGAGTCGCCACCTAATTTTAGGAAAAAACTAAGAAACCAATTAAAAATGTCTACGAAACCATTAGATTCTAGGTAAGGGGTTCAAATTATTCCGAATGGAAGGTGTTAGGCATCCTTCGAAATCCACAACTGTGGGTCCCGACTGAATTCATTTTTTCTCAAATTGAGGAGGAGATAAAAATAAATATACAAGTA
>JAJONR010003087.1:0-54976 GCA_029582245.1 Solanum etuberosum | reverse complement strand
AGATATGGTCATTTGAAGTTGACCCAAGTAGAATCTTACATCAAAACTTAATCGATAAGGAAACTTCAAGAACACTTATCAAGAACTCATCAAGAAATTAAATTGCTCAATATTTATGGATAGATTCGCCAAAGAAACTCATGATTGGCATGTTGTTGAACAAACCCAACACTATGGAAGCTTACATACCTCAAAGAACTAGGTTCTTGGCGAAATCTTGAATTTCTTGAACGAACGCTTGAAACTTTGAACTTTTTCTCCTCTTGAATCTTCTCTCTAAAACCCTAAACACTTTTGGGGATGAATGAAACTGATTCTAATCAGTTTAGACCCTTAATTGGGTGTAATTCACGTTTAGAATAAGTGGAGTAAGGAAAAGACTAAAATACCCCTCATATTTTTGGGTAACTTTCCTTAAATGGACAGCCTGACTTCAAAAGGGCATATCTCCCTCATACGAGCTCGAAAATTAAAAAATTTGGTGGCATTGGAAAGGGGACTCAGAGATCTTTCATTTGATATCTTATGGGTCTCCTAACTCATCCTGTACCGAAAGTTATGGTCGTTTGAACTTGACGCAAAACTTAGAAGAACCTAGGAATGACTTGAAGAAATTCTCTTTAGTTATTTTTGGAACTCAAGGTGCTTCATCTAGTGACCTTAAAACTTAAGAAAATTTTAAATTCCTTGGTAAAATCTAACTCACAACGAAGAATGGTTCGAGTCTTAGCTCAAAAACTTTCTGGGGTATTACACTATGATTATATGATGAACCTTTTGAACTATGAAAGATTAATTTATGAAGATATTCATGTTTCCTTATGGAATTCATACAAAAGATTTAAGTTTACTTTGAGAGTAAAGTATTGATGTTGTTGTTGTTGTGAAAGAATTTCTCAAGTACTACTCAAAGAATGATTGTGAAAGGGTTTTCTCACATAAAGGATTCATAAGGTTTAAAGGTTTTCTCACCTAAGTTGAATCGAGATTAAGGAGCTATTCTAATGAAATCTAGATTGGATTGGCTAATTGATGTGCCCTTCCATGGATAATAAGACCAGTTAAGATTAATGACTATTCTATGGGATTTATGCTTAGGACTGAGTGGACAAGCGGCGATTACCCATGTCCCATAACTATGTGCCACCGTAGGTTTGTCTTAGATACACATTAGCTAGTGGATCCACTTAGGCTAGAAGTTTATGGGTTCTTACCTTGGCAAGTAAGGACATATCTTTTCGGTGTGGGATAGACACCGGATTCCATGTTATACCTCACATGGTTTATGTCGGTTAAAGGTAAATCTTCCACAAGAACAAACTAAGGTTACTTCCTAAAAGTTTCTCAAATGTGTTTTACGAAGATTAGCTTGCATTAACCATGGTTATGACTTATGTTTTCTAACATGTTGTTTTATGATTTAGTTTGGTCATTGTATGTCATATAAAGTCCTTTCAGCATGATTTTATAACTCTAATGCATTGCTATCATACTTGGTATATTCCATGTACTAACACATACTTGTGCCTACATTGTTTCACTAATGTAGGGTCCAACGCTCGTACCTCCCACACTCGTGGCTAGTGATCCCGTATAGACATTGAAGATTGGTGAGTCCGAGGCCAAGATTCTTTTATTGCTTTCATGTGTCTTGTTTTTGGATGTTGTATGTGATGTATTATGTCTCAATCACTCCTTTGATGTAATAGATGGCTTTGAGACTTATGTTACACTTCCGCTACTCTTAAAGTCTTTTGAAATATGAAATGCTATCTTTTGAAATATTTAATTCTATTATCTTGTATGATGTTTGCTAAGCGGCTTGTGTAGGGCCTCTCGGGGTTCTATACGCTATGTCACGTCTAGGGTGTACTTTGGGTCATAACATTATCAATGAATTTAATTTGTACAATTTTTCAATCTTAACTCTTGGCAAATGTATAACTATCCTTCGCAATCAACTTTACTTCGATACAAAAGATTGATGTCACATTCCTAACTATGAGATTTCCCCACTAGAAAGGTTGGATGCATGACTATATAAGAAAATAACCTATAATATTGAATGTGGAACTTAATTTTTAAAAGTGCAATTTTGAAAGAAAAGACATATAATTGTTTTTCAAAAGTTCTCTCCATTGCTAAATCATATCATATCATATCATATATTACTATAAGTGGGAAGAGCTTAACCCCAAAGTTGATTTACCGTTTTGACCCTACAGTATTACTTAAATATGAATTTATTAAAAATTAAATTTGCTGGTAATCTCAGACCTAATTTAATTCTCTAAAAACGTATAGTTGCTGCTCAACCTCATCGATCACTGTAATAGAAACTTATAGTTACTGCTCAACCTCCTCGATCAGTGCGACAACTCTTTTCCGACGCTCAAGTTCAGCTGATCCAAACCTTTTCAGATACTTCACTCATCTATATAAATGTCTCCAACAGCATGTTATTTTCCATTAATCTGTTACTGTTTCTGTGCCTCAATCAAATACGTCATTGTCAGGTAAAAACAATTTCTCCTCTTTATTTATCAAGAGCTGCTTTGTTTTCCATGTTTATTGTGTATGTCTTTATCTGGCTTATTTCGTTTCATTCTCTTTATCACGAGTCGCTCTGTTCTTGATATTGTTATTTTTATTATATCAAATTAAACTGTGAGCAACTGTTCTAAAGCTGGAGTCTTTCTTGTGGAAGCATTGTCTGAATGCACGTACTGATTATTCTATTTCAAAACTACCCAAAGGATGGGTTAAGGGTATTTGAGTAAAAGACTTCATAATATAGTGGGACATTGTGTCTTGCCTAAATATAAGCATAGATTTTTTGGACCTTCAAATTACATCCTGTACTGCAAGGAAACTTTTTATACTGGAGCTTCTCCTTTTATGGAATAACTTTTGGAAGTCTCAAATCAATTTAGTCTATAAGTTTTATGTGTTGAAATACTTGACATTGTGAGTGTCCTAATAAAAAAAATTGATTGCAATTTTGCTCTATGATTAGTTGGATATCTACCCTAGATCCCACTTGTGAGACTACACTAGGTATGTTGTTGTTGATTAGTTGGATATCTAGAAGATACTTCATGTAAATAACATTATAGACACCAAGTAACGTGGAATATTTTCCTTTTAGGATGTTGAGTTAATTTTCCCGAGTCTGCTTTTTGTAAATATTCCCTACCAAATGGGTTAGCTATGACAGCTTAGTAAGTGGATAGATGACTGATAGAAGTTTCTATAAAACTGAATGATTTAGAAGGTGACGAATTAAGTGGAGTTCTGAGTCAAAGTAGTAACGACTGTCGTGAAAATTTGTATCATTTTTAATAAAGTATGTTGACTCCATCTCCTTGTTTTATCTACTTTTCAATTGTGAATATCAATCTAGGGAAGGTCCAAAAGCACAACTTTTAGAACCATCTCTGAGGACGGAAGATGTTATCCCACTTGACCCGAATCGATTCCCATTCAACTCTATAGAATTGTTAGATTAGTGACTTGACAACTACCCATACCCTCCTATCCCTCTAAATCATAGAGAAAGGTGAAAACAAAGAACAAAACTTGCCAAGGGTGTCCCAGCGGGAGACAAAGGCACTTGGTGATTTCTTCCTATTTGTTCAAAGCTTTGATGGATAGAGTTGCCTGGTGCATGTGCTAGTGAGAGGTTGTAAGTACCCCGTGAAATTAGTCGAGGTGCATATTAGCTGGTTGGACGCGACAATAATCAAAAAGAGAAAGAACAAAACTTATGGAAATTAAGGAACTACTAAAAAGTGGCCACACCTAAACACAAAAAACTCACTCAAAAATGGTAATTGTATGGTCTGAGAGCTGTTGCTTACATGCGTTTAGCTTCAACATTTTATCAAAAATCTTCTAGATAACCCATCTTCAACAGTAAAAGAGGCTGAAGTTAACCCCAACACTTCACATGATCACTGGTGTAAGAATATATGGTACATTTGTTAAAGAAATAGTATGCTTTGAGTATTATTGCTTTGTCTCGATTGTTGTAATATATTGGAATACTCAGGTTTTCTTGGCTACTTCTACTCATAGACGTGCAAGTGGTGTATAATCTGTTTAAATGCTTTCACAACTTGACCTTTGCTATTACTTTTTTTAAAAGAAAAAAAGGTATGGTAGTTTTATAAATATCAGAGTGCCAAGGAGGTATGTAAAGAGTACAAAAAGTAGAACTTCTGTAAATATATAAATAATAAAGGAGTCTAACAAGTCCATTAACTCTATCCAGTTAGTTACAAAAATCATTTTGGGATTCTTTTCTAGCTGTCATTTCCCGGGAGGAAAGGTTGTCGTGTGAAGAGGTCCTGACTTTAAAAGAGAAGATTAAAGTATTGAAAGATGGAAACTATTTTGGTCCCTCCGCGTTTCAAATGCATTATCCTGCAGGATTTAGGCCGAACATGAACTACCTTAAGGAAGTTCAGAAATGGCAGAAGATGGAGTTCCTTCTCCATACTTGAATGCTAAAAGATTTGAACTTGGTGATCCCAAAGCTCAAAAGCGAGTAGTTGCAGTGTTTTACGAGCTCATTAGTTTGACTATGGAAAAGAGGTTGACATCTGCTCAAATAGATGCATTTCATTCCGAGTTACAGTTACCAGCTAGACTTTTGTTTTGCTTAATCAAATAACACGGTATATTCTACATCACTAATAAAGGTGTCAAGAGTACCATGATACTTAAAAAGGGGAGGTGAGTCTTGTCTCCTTTCACTTTATCGTACTCGAAGATCCCGAGAGTACATGCCAGACAAAACTGGTCAAGATATTTGCAGTGGTGTAGCTTTGGAACTTGAGTGCAGCTTTTGTATTCAATTCTATGTTGAAGACACTTAAATACTGAATCAATCATATTAAATGAAATTTTAGAGCCTAGAGGCATGCTGAGAGAAAGAGAGATGGTGTGAACTTGAATGTCTTGAGAGATGGTTTGAACTTGAATGTCACAACATTTTCTATTTATCCTCCTTAATCATAATTTTAGTTGGCATTCTGTTTAACTTCTTTTTAGAGGTCATAGGGAAGTTTCTGTATTCCCTGAAAACTGTACTGCTGGTAGCAATAAATAATAGAAGCTTGTTTCCAAAGGACTTAAATATTCACGAGTGTTCATATTAAGGATATCTTAGTTACTATCTGGTTCTTTGATCCAAATTTCGATAGTTTCGATGGGTCATTATTTGTTTAACTTGGCTGTTTTATATCTTGTGGAGATAAAATATAAATATTTTTTAAGAAGCTTTTAACAAATTATCATTCTTATTTGTTAGTTCTGGTTAGATAAGGAACCTTATGGATTGAAAGTAGCAATTCATAATCTTAGTAGTTTGTTAAAAAAGACTCTTGCCTAAATGAGTTTCCTTGTTGATTGTTTAACCAAATATGTTGAACTTCAAAATATTGTTTAGCAGATTAGTTATTTGAGAATCAATTATTAGGCAAGTAAACATATTTCCTAATTAGTTGCACAACATTAGAAGGATGAACAAAATAAAGCTATTGCCATAAAAAGTCAAAAGATTGTCAGCCAAAACTTTTCCGTTTTGAAGTCGTTTCATTTGTAATACTTTCATTACAGTAATTTATTTTAAAAAAAAATTAATTTAGTTCAATTTGAAATTACATTTACTATTTCTTCGTGCTGTAATACTTTTAACAGGTTTCTTGCTTTCGGCACCACCAAAATTGGTAACACTTCTCCACCTTGTATTTACTTGCTTCAATTAACGTGATATTTATACTATTGTTAGTTGAAGTTGCTCGCTCTTAAAATTATAAAAGAAGAATTAGTATATGTTTGGTGAATATTATATTCTTGAGCATCTTTTTTGTTTGACCTAAAAAATACTAATTAGATAGAAATTAAATCGCATTTACGTCACAAATATATATTGTATTAGTACATCCTAGCTACTATAGCCATACAATGAGAAGTGTGGAAGAGCTCGATAACCAATGCCTACCTATTAGCAAGTTGAAGAAATATGCAACAGAATGGGTGATTAAAGTCTTAGTCATTCGACGGAGCTTAACAAAGGAGTACAAAAATGCAAACGCCAAAGGTATTCATTGGCAATTAATATTCGTCGACGAAGAGGTAACTCTAATTTAATTTTTTATTATATTCATTACTTAATATGTTGACTTCTTTTGAGAGTCTAATGATTATGAGTCTTACCACAGGGAATAAAATTACAAACAACTATTTTCAACAAAGATGTTCATGCATGGAACAACTCTTTTCAACTTAATCAAAGTTACTACATTATAAATGGAAAGTTAAATGGAGCTAAACCAAACTTCTTATCTGTGGACAAGGACCTCAAAGTAGCATTCATGAACCACACAGAGGTCGTTCAGGACAAAAGTCAATTTAAGACTCAACAATTTTTAAATGGATTTATTTCCTTCGATGAACCTGAAAAAATGATTAATGGGAGTTTGTTCGGTAAATTTCACTACATGTTTGTTGTGTATTACACCCATAAACAAAATCTGTATTTAATAATACATTTTCTCTTTTAGATGTGGTTTGTATTTTACTCAAAGTAAAATCACTAAATGGAGAAGGACGAAGCATAAGGCGAGAAGTAATCATTACAAACAAAAGTTAACTTTATACTTTCTATGCATCCTTCATATAAATATTTCACGTTATTAAACTTTTATCATAAAGATATCCTTTTTTACATATATAGGTATGATCGAAAAGTCATGAATTTATTGAGAGATTTCGCTGATATTGAAGGAAAAATGTTACAGACCCTTGAAAGTGACAAACTAGTGCTTGCCTTTTGTGATGTGAAATCCTCCATTTACCAAGGTATAAATCTCCTCAATTTATATATTTGAATCAACTTTCAAACTACATAAAAGTTTCACTGAATTTATTACTCCTGGAAAAATAGGGGATTTTGTCCTTTGCACCACTCCTATTAGTAGTTTGCTAATTAATCAACAATTTGAAAAGGCCAACAATCTCCAACAATGGTAAGTAATACATATTTCTTCGCACTTATTCATAGCCTACATGCTACGTCATTGATGTTTTTTATTCATTACTTTTAAATTATATGAATGACAACATGAAGGCACAAAAGATTGACATAAGTCTAATGTCAAGTAGACTAATGCAAACAGCCCGCCAAGTGATGAAAATTACAAATATTATATACGGTTCACTTGCCATTGTGAAGGTAATTACCTCTGCAAAACCCAGGTGTACTCAAATTATATGTTTAAATCATAATTAAGTGATTTTCCTAATTTACGTATAGGACATGTACTATAAGTTCAATGGTACGGTTTCCAACATTGACAATAACACAGACCCATCGTATCATGCTTGCAAGAAATGCTACAGGCGAGTTATTGTTATAAAAAGTAGAGAAACTTGTACCTACTGTAGGACTGGAGATATTAATTATGAGGAGAGGTAAAATACACAAACAAATATCAATAAATATTACTTACTCCACCAAATAAATGAACAGTTAATGATTAAATATTGAAATGATTTTAACATATAGCTATCAAATAAATGAAGTCATACAGATTTAATCTTCAAATGTGTTTTAGATATCGGTTAAAGATTGATGTCACTACTGATGATCAATTTCTAAGGATTACATTGTTTGATGCGGCACAATACTATTTGGGCTGTGATGTAAAAGACTATGTTCACTCTACATCTAAAAAGGTAAAATCACTTACTCTATAAAATATCATCCCATATAAATAAGGCTATCCTATTTTTACTAGAATACTAATATATAAGGGTTTCCTATTCTACAGAAAGAAGAATCTGAATACTATCGCAAGTTGGTATTGAGTAAGGGGAAAGAATTCAGTATCCTTGTGAAGATTGATTGTAACTTTGCAAATGTGGAGACAAACATGAATGTGATAGCTACGGAGATACATGAGGTTTCAAAGAAATTTGCAGCAGATGAAACCAAGGTTGAAACCCCGATTAAAAAACAAAGAAGCCAGAGGATTAAGAAACTTAGAGATAATGAAAAGATGAAAGGGATAGCTGCGGAGATACCTCATGTTGGAAAAGATATTGCAGCTGTTGAAACCGAGATTGAAATCCCAAAAAAAATAAAAATAGATGCAACAGGACCAATAAAGTTAAGGAATCCACTGCAGAGGAACATCCACTTAAATTGAGGATACACGAGGTTGGAAAGCAGAATGTACCAGATGAAAGTGACAATGAAACCCCAATAATTCAGCTACAAAGAAAAAGGATCAGGAAGGTTAAAGGAAAAAACCTCATGCCACATCCGATGAGAAATAAGATCAAAGTGGAAAAAAACTAATATATAGTTGATTTAGAAATTCCTTATGTTTAACAACCAATACTTATTATCTACCTAATTCTAATATTTAAAAGTTACTTTACTTTTCTCAACAAGCAACTTCACCTACCATCGCTTTTATTAGTAACTAACCTTCTCTTACTTCACTCAATTTGGTTAACTACTTTACTAAACATTCAATGTATGCACCTTATTACTTCCAAACATATCAACTACAGTCTTCTGCAGCAATCTAAACCTCATACAACTAAAAAGGTATCCATGCATCATACATTATACGTGTTTCTTAACTATATATAGAAAAGTGAACACTACAGAATAAAGGTGTCTATTGCCCATATATATACCTAAGTAAACACTTCAAACAGTAATAATTGTCATTAATGATTTCGCTATGTTCTAGATCACTACAAAATTACATATGCCCGTTGGGACAAGACAAGAGAAGTGTCACACCAACGATCCAAAAATTTGTCGCCACAAAATTAACAAATGACACACAACCAACATCGAGGTATATCTAATATGTTAAATATTTATCATAGTTATGAATTAAATCTAACCTTACTGTTCAATTCACTTCACAGGTGATAAAGGCAAATCCATTGCTTCTGGACCCAACGTTGATCAGCATGCCAAAACAACAATAGATCAGACACATTATACATGTCAGATCTCAGACAATCCCCCAACAAAATCCACCGTCCAACATTGTGTGACTTGTCTCTCTTTAACACCCACTACTTAAGTAACTTACATTTACATTTGATTTTCATAAATTAATGTTTTTGAATACACTTTTCATGTATTACTAGATATAGTACTCACTCTATCTTACTCTAATAACCATTGCAAACTATTGTCTTGTAATGTCAAATCCAACAGGTGATAAAGGAAAAACCATTTCTTCTACCAGTAAAGCTGATCATCATGACAACCACACAAAAATGATATAACCAACACGGGTAAGAACTTAGATAATCATGTCAAATTCTAGATACATGAGACATACATAAGTATTACATGCTTTATCTAAATGTATAAAACGTTCTTCCTCTCATAGAGAACAAAGAATTGTGAAGTGCATTGCAAAAGGTGGAAAAATATATATTAGCAAACCAAACAATAGCACATCTACAAGATGAACTTCCACATTTGAAGAAGTAACCTAAAATAAATTGGCTATTTAGAGCATTATCTGAAGAGTCTGAAGCTGGAGGTACATTGGAAAAAACCTATTCATATCCTACATAACTTGAGCATTCAATACCTTTATGAAATTGGAGTTTTAACATATATCTCCCAACAAATTTATATATGTAGGAGTTGTTGCTTACAACTTATCTTTATCATATTTGCACGTGTTAAAAAGCAACCCAGATTGCATTTATTGTGCTACAAAAAGATTTGAACATGAACCTCCAATATTTTGTTGTGCAAGTGGATATATCAAATTGGAAACCACTGAAGCTCCTACAGAACTATATGAAATGTTTGTGGCTTCTAATGGAGATGCTATAGAATTTCGCAAAAATATTTGTGCATATGTTACCGCGTGATAACAATCCTTGTACTTCCAACTATACTTCTTTGATACAAACAACGAGTTGACCAACATGATATCAAAGGTGAAAGAAGGAATTCTATCAAACAGAATCGCAAACAAGATCAAACAGGTAATGGAGGGAAACCCATATGCGCAAATATTTTGTCAACCAAAAGACCAATCAAGTTTCCATAATTTTCAACTTCGAATTGCCACAACTGCCTCTTTGGATCAATGAGTGTACAGTGCACCCTCAGTAAATCAAGTTGCAATAATTTGGATAGATGGAAACATTCAAAATATACCTTTTGAGCGAGAAATAATTGTTCATGAGCATTCATGGTACAAACATAGAGTCAAACACTATTTCGCCTGTTATGACCCTCTTCTATATCCTTTGCTCTTTCCAAGAGGTGAAGGAGGATGGCATCAAGGAATAAGAACACAAAACAAAAGACAACCTCACAGAAGATGCGGCCACTCCCCAACTCTAAACAATGATATTCCAACATTCATATCAGTTGATGCAATATTAGCCAACGAGGATCAAGGTAATGTGTATCACCTTCTGCCCTCTTATACAAAAATTTACTCACACTCTTCATAACTTAGATACTGATAAAAAAATACATACACAATATACGATAATGATGACAAGTCATAAAATGCTTTTACCAATAAAGGTTAGTACGAACAACGTATTAGGATTAAGAGTTGTGGCATAACTCAATTTTACTTAAATACCATGAAATATTAATTAGCTCCCCTCCTGATCTTTACAGTTTTAGTATGCCCAAACTTATGTGAATACTATCATCTTACATTAGTTTTGTTTCTAGCTATATGGTGTATTACACTTACTTACCAACTTTAAATAAAAAAGGCAAAAATGTCATTTTTTGAGATGCATTTAAAAAACGCTATTACAACAGTTTCCCTCACGTTAAATATTATATACACTATTTTCATGTATCCAAATACTACTACCAACAAGGTACAAAATACAATTATGTTTGGATATATTCTCCTATAAACACTATTCTACATTAAAGCCATTCCAAAGACATAGTATCCATAACACACTAAAAAGAGATATCAGAGAATAGGACATACCTTTAAAATTATCATACAATACACTTTTCATTTATACAAATATTGTTACTAACATAAAATATAAATAATATTAATATGATTTCTAACACTTGTAGATGACCACCGCGAGACAAAGGGAAATATTTCTTGTAGAGAGAACTATTTTTATAAACTACAACTACAAGAAACAGAGAGGTCAATATTACTTCTATGTGGAAGGCTACTACAACAATTTGTGGTTGACATGTACATAAAATTGGAAACAACAAGGCTAGAATATTTCAGAAAGGAACAATCAAATTTTTTAAGAGAGGTTTATCAAGGTATTGTTGATAGTGCCAGCGTAGGAGAATACATAGGAGATAAAATTGGGCAAAGAATACTACTTCCATCATATTTTACTGGGGGGCCACGAGATATGAGAAGACGATATATGGATGCAATGGCTTTGGTACAATATTTTAGAAGGCCGGATCTGTTCATAACAATGACGTGTAACCCTGACTGGATTGAGATCCAACGAGAATTGCGACCCGGAAACACTCCTCAAGATAGACCTGGCTTGGTGACAAGAGTATTCCAAGCTAAGTTGCAGGATCTAAAAGACCAAATTCTTAAGAAAGAAATATTTGGAATTGTAGTTGTAACACCCCAGATTCGAGATAGGACAAATAGCAGTTTTTTCAGTAGTTGCAGGTGCCACCGACGGAAGCCTAACCACGGGCCCGTGGTCTCGACCACGGACCATAGGTAGGGTCCGTAGATTGGCCACCCAGAACTCCCCAAAAAACCACGACCTACGGACCGTAGGTGGGACCACACTCTGTAGTCCAGGGTCCGTAGATCGTGGCCCTCAAATCTAGTCCCAGACGCCAAAAGACACCCCGCCAGGATGGACCGTCGGTCAGTCGGTCAGGTCCGTCGATGGCTCCGACAGCTTTTATGTTAGGGTCATCTTGGTATTTTTCCCTATTCATTGGGGATTTAAACTACGTCGTTTAACACCTAAACTACGTGGTTTTACTCATTTTAAGCCTAGTGATTTAGTCAGAACCTACCTAAAACTTTTACTCCCAAAAATTACCAAAACTTAGAGCAAAAAGAGAATAAAGAGTCGACCAGCCTCTCAACAACACGCATCAGGTTTTCTTCAGTTCCAACCCTCAAATCAAAGGATTTCTCCGTAGATTTCATCACCAGGTATGTGGGATTTCACTAGTGGGTTCCTTTCATCCACTAGGTCCCTAAAATTTAGTTAGTTCTTCAGATTCTCATAAACTGATCAGACCCAGGGTTTCTAGATTTTCAAGATTGATTGTGATTATGGTTCCCTTAATCTAAATAACTTGTTTCTTCATAATTTTAGTATAAATCCATTCATAGTATTCAGAACCCTAGTTGTGTAGATTCTCTTAGTTCATGAATTGCACTTGCTAGGTCAGTTAAACAGATAATTGATATACCATGAGTTTAGGGTAGTTTTGATGCATTTCACTTAGAGTTTGTGTGTGTCTAGGGCTATTTTGAATTAGAAATAAAGTTTTGTGTAAATGTTTGCAGGAAATAGGCTTGGATGTGGTTGATGCAGATGAGAGCTGAAAAAATTACAGAAGTAGCCACCAATGGAGTGACCCACAGACCGTAGGTCCAATGACGGGCCATGGAGTGCCAGGATGGACCGTAGACCAGTCCACAGACCGTGGGTGAGGCATCATAGTTGGAACATCAGGGAAGTCTGACCAAGTGTGGAACTACGGAGCAAACGACCGACCGTAGGTCGACCCACGGTCCGTCCTGCACAACCTTCAATGAGATCAGAGAAGTTGAGGTTCCAGTACCTGATTGAAGTTTCTAAATGTTGAGCCACGGAGGGTGACCTACGGATCGTAGGTCGACCCACGGTCCGTAGGTCAGGCCGTCAACAGAAGCCCCGTTCCAGCAGTTTATTTCCTTATTTTGTTTCTTGTTTTATTTAGGATATTTTTTCTATAAATAGGAGTTATAATCCTCATTTTGGGGGTTATACATTATTGTATACTTCTAGTTATTGGTTTTTGGGAATTAAGTTGCAAACTTTGAGCAATTAACTTTCAACTTTTTGTTCTATTCGATTTTCTCTTTGAAATTCAATTGAAGGTTTCGGATTTCATCAATTCTTCTTGTAAGTTCATGAATTCTTTTTACCCAATTATGAATTGTGTTCTTTCAAGCATGAGTAGCTAAATCCACAACTAGGGTTGTGGGAACCATGAGTAATTAACAAAGTATGAATAATAATTAATTAATTTTTGAATAGTGTTTATGCATGTATTGTTAATTCTTTCGCTTAGAATTCATTTTAACGGTGTGCAACGTTAGAACTCACCTCGTTTCTACTTACCGGACCAAGGAGGTTGTGAAGGAGAAAAGGATTAACAACAGAGATATAGTGGATGCTATCTAATAGTCTAATGTCAATTGGAGTGAGGGTGAAAACTAAGCCATACATTGATGTGATGACTAATCTGAGGTAGAAGGTAAGGTTTAGTAAAGCATACACTCGTAGCCGGACCAAGGTGCGTTGTGAAATTCCCTATTTGGAGGACCAATCACTTAGGGATACCTAACTTACCAACTTTGCATGTCAAACACGAGGAAAGGATTACTATTATTAGGATTACCGCGTTAAGAGTTTTAGGGGAACACATATACCCTAGTTTATTTCTCATATTGATAATTCAAAAGTTGAATCTTGTCTACTTGTTACTAAAGCATTCTAAACTGTTACTTACTTACAAAATCCCACCTGTTTACTTTCCTAAAAAATAAGTTGACTAAACGGAAATACTAGTGAGTTAAAGTTAAGTCTAAACCATATTCCTCGGGGGATCGACCCCAACCTACAAGTTGGGTTCTTTACTTGATACCGATCACTTATACTTCTTTAGGGAGGTGTAATTTTAGTGTATCAAATTTTGGCGCCGCAGCCGGGGAATTTGGCTTTTAGATTAAAGTTTAACTACATTATTGAACTTTAGTCAAGTATTTCCTGATTTTACTTTTTGTTTTTGTTTTCTACAGGTTTCTACTCTGGTGTATACCACGTACATGGAGT
Organism: Solanum etuberosum; assembly: GCA_029582245.1. NCBI lineage: Eukaryota > Viridiplantae > Streptophyta > Magnoliopsida > Solanales > Solanaceae > Solanum > Solanum etuberosum. Next base: position 40,876 of record JAJONR010003087.1, on the reverse strand, counting down.
CGAGGTGAACCATTGACCCCCTACGATCAAGAGTTGAATAAAACTCTGAGAATAATGAATAATTAAGGGGTACATAATAATCCTTATGGAGAGGGTTAAGGAGATAGAGCTGGGGTGTAACCGCCTCAGGTTCATGGTGGTAATTTAATTGGTAATGCAGAAAGGGTCCAAAATCTGCCAGCACCGAGGTTTCGTGAGCATTACAGGGCTGATTATGATGTGACCACGTTAGATGGTCCTATTGTTCTTCCGCGTCTACCTCCAAGTCACACATTTGTGGTAACCAACAGTTTGACACAAATGCTTACAACGATAGGGTTGTTTGTTGGGTTGGCTTCGGAGGATCCCTATGCTCATATGGCTAAACTTTCCAGTGTGTGTAAAAGTTGTGTTGGGCGACCAGAGTTAGATATGGATTTTATAGGTCTGAGGGTCTTCCCATTATCATTAACCGGTGATGCTACAATATGGTTTTCTGAGTTACCATACAATTCGATCTACACTTGGACCAAATGCACAAGGTGTTCACATCAATGTACTTTACGGTGTCCAAAAACCTAACTCATAAGGATAAACTGAACAACTTCGCAGCACTACCAGGAGAGTCTATTAGCAGTTCTTGGGATAGGTTCACCAGATTCATCAGAAATGTTCCAAATCACCACATTAATGATGAGTCGTTCAAGGAGTATTTCTATAGAGGGAAGGATGACAATGGAAGAGCGGTGCTTGATACTATTGTTGGAGGATTATATTATGAGTGAACATTTGAGAAGATCGCTGAGAAGCTTGAGAGGATTTCCCAAAACAACAAAGCATGGAGCACTAGAAAGGCAACTACTGGTAGGACCACGTTTGATGTCAAAACTGCACCCAACCATGCCAGTGATGACATTCGGGAAGAGATGGCACAGATGAGAACAAAATTGGGATTAGTACTAAAACATGTGAGTGGTAGCGCAGAAAAGGTAAATGTTGTGAATTATCTGACTAGATCTCCACCACCACCAGTTGAGGAGTACTACTATGAGGAGGATGCAAACTTGGTGAATGATCATATGGGGGGTTTTCGAACCAATGCCCAAGGTTCCAACTCGGATAATTAGCGCCAAGGTCAAGGAAACAAAGGTCGGAACTATGGAGGCTACAAGCGTGAGGGGAACTACAACCGTGACCGTAACTATGTCTGGGATGGGAACTACAATCGTGACAACAACTACAACTGGAACAACTATGGCAACAAGAATGATAAAACTGGTCCCTATGTTCCTCCTGGTAATAGAGAGGGTGGTAATAGTATGTCACGAATTGAGGATATGATGCGGAAGATGACGAAGAGGTTTGATGCAACTGATGAGAATGTGAAAGAGATGCAAAATGACTTGTCTGGAATCGGTCAAAAAGTTGATGCCCATGCAGTGTCTATCAAGCAACTTGAGCAGCAGTTTAGTTAGTTGTCGACCAATGCAAATCCACGTCAGCCTGGCACACTTCCTAGAAAGACCATCCAGAATCCAGAAAATGATGGGCATTGTATGGCAGTCACTACTCACGGAGAAAAGTAGACCATTAATCTACCCATGCCGTCTGAGGTTGAAAAAGTGGTAGACAATGATAAAGATGAGATTGAGGTTACTGAAGTCCCAAACGATAATGTTGACAAGGAAGCTGAGGTGACCCAAAAAGTTGTTCCTATGCCTAGACCTCCGCCTCCATTCCCACAGAGATTAGTGAAAAAGACCGAAGAGGGTAAATATCACAGGTTCATAACTATGTTGAAGCAGCTTTCCATCAATGTTCCGTTGATAGAAGCTTTGGAGCAAATGCCTAGGAATGTGAAATTTATGAAAGATTTAGTGACCAAAAAGAGGGTTGTGAGTTTTGAGAATGATGAAAGAATGCAACATTGCAGTGTCATTGCTACTAGGTCACTTGTGCAAAAGAAAGAGGATCCTGGAGTTTTCACTATTCCTTGTACCATTGGGATGCTACACTTTGCGAAATCGTTGTGCGATTTAGGTGCCAACATTAATTTGATGCCATTAGCCATATATAAGAAGTTGGGTTTAGGGGCTCCAAAACTGACTGTGATGCGTCTACTCATGGCTGATAGAATTGTGAAGAAGCTAATTGGTGTGCTCCAAGATGTCCTTGTAAAAGTGGAGTCATTCATTTTTCCGGCCGATATTTTGTGATATTTGATTTAGAGGTTGACTTTGAGGTTTCCATCATTTTAGGGAGACCATTCCTTGCTACTGGGCATGCCTTAGTCGATATGGAGAGAGGGCATATGAAGTTCCAACTGAATAATGAGGAGGTGACTTTTATTTATCTGTAGGTCTATGAAGCAGGGATGCGATCTTAAGTTGGTATCAGTGGTGAATCAAATTGTGGAGTGCAGTTCTGATGTGTCTATTGAAGAGAGGTTGGGTGTTGATGCACTGGCAGCGGTAATGATGAATTTTGATGGTGATGGTATTGGAGACTATGATGAATTAGTTGCCGCACTTGATAGGTTTGAATTCCGTTCCAAACCAAAAAGATTGGAGTTAGGTATGAAGAATTGCAATTTTTCGCCTACTAAACCGTCTGTGGAAGAGCCTCAAAGACTGGAACTCAAGGCTCTACCATCCCACTTGAGGTATGTATTCTTGGGGAGAGATAGCACTTTACCGGTAATCATTGCTACAGATTTGCGCGGTGAGCAAGTTGAGGCCTTGGTTTCTGTTTTGAAGAGGTTCAAGAGGGCTATTGGATTGACTATTGCGGATATTATTGGTATTCCACCGGGAAATTTGTTCTCACAAAATACAACTCATGCTAGACAGTAAGCGAAGTATTGAGCACCAAAGAAGACTGAATCCCCCTATGTAAGAGATTGTGAAAAAGGAGATCATTAAGTGGTTGGATGCTGGAGTCATATATCCCATTGCTGATAGTAGATAGGTTGGTTCTGTTCAGTGTGTGCCCAAGAAAGGGGGAATCACCATGGTTCCAAATGCCAAAAATGAGATTGTTCCAATGAGGCCGGTGACTGGTTTGAGAGTGTGTATGGACTACCACAAGCTAAATGCATAGATAGAGAAAGACCACTTCCCTATGCCGTTCATGGATCAGATGTTGGATCGTCTCACTAGTAAGGGTTGGTATTGATTTCTAGATGGGTATTCGAGCTACAATAAAATCTCCATAGCTCCGGAAGACCAAGAGAAGACAACCTTCACTTGTCCTTATGGGAATTTCGCATTCAAAAGGATGCCATTTGGGTTGTGTAATGCTCCAGCGACCTTCCAGCATTGTATGATGTCGATATATTCATATATGGTGGAGGACACTATTGAGGTATTTATGGATGATTTCTCTATGGTAGGTGACTTGTTTAATGGTTGTTTGACGCATCTGGCCGCGGTACTGAAACGGTGTGAAGAGTGCAACCTTGTGCTCAATTGGGAAAAGTGCCACTTCATGGTGAAAGAGGGTATAGTTCTGGTTCATCAGATTTCACAGAAAGGTATTGAGGTTGATCGAGCCAAAGTTGAGGTAATAGCAAAGCTTCCACCACCCATCTCTGTAAAAGGTGTTTGAAATTTTCTTTGGCATGCAGGTTTCTATCGGAGGTTCATAAAAGATTTCTCAAAAATTGCACACCGATTGTGCAAACTCCTCAAAAAGGAGTGTAAGTTTGATTTTGATGATGCTTGTCTGATAGCATTTGGAGAGTTGAAGGCCAAGTTAACTTCCGCACCTATCATTATTTCACCGGATTGGGGACAACCGTTTGAAGTTATGTGTGATGCGAGTGAGGTGGCGCTTGGGGTAGTATTGAGACAGAGGCGAGAGAAGATTCTTCATTCGATTTACTATGCCAACAAAGCTTTGAATGTGGCTCAAACGAATATACTATGACTGAATAGGAACTCCTTGTTGTGGTTTTCACATTCGAGAAGTTTAGGTCCTACTTGCTTGGTTCTAAGGTCATAGTGCATACTGACCATTCTGCATTGAGGTATCTGATGGCTAAAAATGATGCAAAACCGAGGTTGATTAGATGGGTGCTTTTGTTGCAAGAGTTCGAGTTTGAGGTGAAAGATAGAAAAGGGACCGAAAATCAAGTTGCCGATCGTTTGTCCAGATTAGAGGAGGAAGCTATGATCAAGTTTGAGGATGGTGTTGAGATTAATGATGCATTCCCTGATGAACAAGTATTGGTGGCTTCTTATGATCTTATCCCTTGGTTCACAGATTTTGCTAATTACTTGGCAAGTGATTTGGCTCCATCGGATTTGTCATTCAACCAAAGAAAAAAAATTATGTCTGATGTGAAGATTTTTTTTTTGGATGAGCCTTACTTGTTCCGTATTTGTGCTGATGGGATTATTCGTCGCTGTGTACCTGAGGTTGAGATGACGAGTATACTAGAGGCATGTCATTCATCGCCTGTTGGTGGGCACCATAGTGGTATCCAAACTGCTCACAAAATTTTGCAGTGTGGGTATTACTGGCCTATCATCCACCAAGATGCTCATGATTTTGCCAAGTCTTGTGACTGTTGCCAAAGAGAAGGAGGAATTTCAAAGAAGCAAGAGTTACCTATGAATCCGATATTACTTATTGAGTTATTTGATGTTTGGGGCCTTGACTTCATGGGTCCATTTGTGAGTTCGCATGGGATGAAGTATATTCTTGTTGAGGTTGACTATGTATCGAAATGGGTGAAAGCAATTGTGCTTCCAAACAATGAGGGAAAGAGTGTCACTGCATTCCTGAAAAACAGTATCTTCTCCAGATTTGGTACACCTAGGGCGATTCTCAGTGATGGAGGTTCTCACTTTTGTAATAAGTTGTTCAAGACGTTCTAGAGAAATATGGGGTTCGTCATAATGTAGCCACTCCTTACCATCTGTAGTCTAGTGGGCAAGTTGAGGTGTCAAACAGAGAGATAAAGCAAATCCTTGCAAAGACTGTGACGTAAACAAAACTGATTGGTCAAGAAGGGTTGATGATGCTCTATGGGCCTATCGCACTGCATTCAAGACTCCCATAGGTATGTCACCTTACCAACTTGTATATGGTAAGTCATGGCATCTGCATGTAGAGCTAGAGCACAAAGCAATGTGGGCGCTAAAGAAGTTGAATTTGGATTGGGGCGCCGCATCGAGTCTAAGACTGAATGACATGAATGATCTTGATGAGTTTCACCTAAAAAATATGAGAGTTCAGCCGTATACAAGGAGAAGATGAAGAAGTACCATGATCAAAAGATTGACAAGCGTGAATTTGTTGTGGGTGATCTGGTGCTCTTATTCAACTCAAGGTTGCGCTTGTTTCCTGGCAAGCTCAAGTCCAAGTGGACCGGGCCATTCAGAGTCACTCAAGTATTTTCACATGGAGCGGTCGAGCTCGAGAACAAGAAAGGAACGAGGTTCAAAGTGAACGGGCAGAGGATCAAAGTCTACTTAGGGAAATCTGAGAGTGTGCAAGAAGTGATCGAGGCTTATTATCTTGATGAAGTCTGATTAATCAAGGGGTCTACGTCCGCGATGTTAAATCAAGCGCTGCTTGGGAGGTAACCTAAGATGTACAATTTAGCCAACTATAAGAGTTTCTTTTCGATTTAGGAGTTTTCTTCTTTCTTTTTGATTTTTTGTAGCTCTTTAGATAGGTGTTTTATATTTTTTATTAGTGTTGGCTAAATATAAAACAGGGTCTGTGTCTAAAAAGTATCCAGAAAATGTAAAAAGAAAGTCCTAATGGTTTCTATGGGTGCAGGGAAGAAAAGGAAAAATCTGTAGAAACCTGCTGTGTAGTGGTATACGGATCCCATCGATGGTCCGTTGGTCAATCCATGGACCGTGGATGGCGTTCGTAGATCCCATGTAATTCCTCTAGTTTTTCTAAGTGTAAGAGTAACCTACAGACCCAACCGACGAACCGTAGGTCTACCCACAGACCGTCGACGGGGTCTTATGGGTCCAGACTAGGGTTTCTGTCCGACCCAGACCCTAATTTAATAAAACCCCTCATTTTTTAAACATTTCACACGTCCATATTCTTCCCCAAACCATTTTTAACCTTTCAAACACCCATAATCACCCATTCATAACCCCCATATCACTCCCCAAATCAATTACCCAGATCCCATACCTCCCCTCTTCTCTCCCAAATCATTCCAACACTGCCGTCTTCTTCCCCAAGCGATTTCACGGTACGGGTTCGGTGTCCAAGTCGTTCTAGGAGTTTTTGAAGTCGATCACACATTCACCATTGTTGATTACTTGTAAGGTAAGTTTCTTTCTCCCAAACTTTGAACATTTCATAGTTTCATATTGAATTGACAACGATGAACTTGACCTTGAAATGATAGTATGTGAGTGTGTAGTTAATTAAAACTAACTTAAATGGAGTAATAGGTCTAATTGGAAGTTTTTACTTAGGGTTCGTTGTTTCGGTATGTTAAAAAGTTGAAATTATGTGTGATTGAAACCCTAGGGATGATGAACTACCATATATTGTGTTGAAATGCATGAATTAGATATAGTTTGATCGAATGTTTGTTGAAATTGTTGTTTCTACAAAGTTGAGGGTCAGCCTGGCACAGAACTGACCCACGACTTCAACCCACATACCGTAGGTCAACCTACGGACCATAGGTTGGGGTCCGGGGATCGGTGGGCACACAAAATTGGTTTAAGTATAGAACCACGGTGTGGACTACGATCCGTCGTTTGATCGACAAACCATTCTACATATCCGTGGTTCCAATATCTGAGACCCAAAAATGGGAACTCTGACCTACGGAGGGGACCGAAGGACCGTTGTTCCATCGACGAATCATGGGTACCCACTGTGGGTCACCAGTTCAGCTACGGTCCAGGAAATTTTTTAGTTTTTGTTTAGGTCTGATTCTTGTTCTAAAATTATTTCATGAATCTTATTGCCTTGTTTTGGTACTAACAAGTCTTCCACAGGTATCATGGCTCCGAAACAAGCTCCAACCTACGCACAGAAGGGCAAGTCCAAACCCGTCGCTCCCTCCCGATGCATGCTTGATGAGGAAACTAATACCGAGTACATACCACCTACCACCAGGATCTCCCCCACTACCCCCCGCACTACTAGGAACAAAGCCCAGCCGGTTAGCTCCGACGAGGTCACTACCCCCAGTCTGAGGAGAGGGCCATACATATCGGAGCACAGGCTAGCTCAGAGTCGCAGTCCGGCTCTAGTTCTAGGGGTAGTACCACTTCTTTATCAGATGCTGATAGCTCAGGCGACAGCCCGGTACCTACCAGAGTTGAGCCTGCCCCCAAGGCCGATGGGCCGAACAGATGGTGCCTTCCGGGCCAACATCAGATATATGAGAATGGCACGATGTTGAATGAGCACTGGAGGATGGCCAGGATCATGACTGAGGAGCGCAGGGTCCTTACAGGCAGCCTCCACAGTGCACCAACTATTAATGTGCTCTTCAGGATGCACAAATGTTAATGGATGGCTAGGAACCTCGGGAAATACAACGAGGAGATTACCAGAGAGTTCTATGCCTCGTATGCTGCCACCGTCAGGAATTCCATCTTGAACAGTTCAGCCTCCACTTTAGTCCACATTGGTGCGGGGTTTCCCGGTTGACATCTCAGAGGCCACCATTCGTCGGTTCATATATGGCCCAGCCCACACTCTTCCTATTAATACAGCAGAGTATGACTACAGGATGGGCATCATTCAGAGTGGGGTGTTTCAGAGGGATACCGAGCAGAGGGAGACACTGTTGAGGTGGTTGGATCGTCACATTACTGAGGATGGGGAGAGCACTGAGTGGGTGCGGACTCCTAGTTTGGGTATTAAGAAGGCTACACTGAGCTTCACTGCGAAGTTCTTCTGGTTGGTGGTTCGGAAAAGACTGTCCCCGACTCAGGCGGACAATGTTGTTACATGGGACCGGGCCGTGATGCTAGCAGCCATGATGGCAGGTTTGGAGATCGACTTTGCCCTTATCTTGATAGCAGAGATCCACGAGAGGGCCGTCAAGACCACCACCACTTTACCCTTCCAGTGTCTTATTTTGTAGCTCTGCAGGGATGCTTCAGTGCCCGTTTGGCATTGTGACAGGTTGTTTGAGGTGACCAAGACATTGGACATTGGTCTCATTCGGGATGATGCCAACCTTGCTCCACTTCAGAGGGAGCCACAGGTTGAGGTACCACCTTTGGGTGATGATTTTGCTGTGGATGTGGAGCAGATGCAGGCTGATGAAACTACCATTCCAGCCCCTACAATGGATGCCCAGGCTCCACCTTCTTCGGCCACTAGTCAGGCCCCGAGCTCCTCCCGAACCACTCCCTCTTTAGGGTCCACTGCCGTGCCTTTAGCCTTAGTCCAGAAGTTGGAGATACAGATGGACACTTTGCTGTAACACATGAGGCCGTGGATACAGCGTTCTATTAAGGAGTCTGAGGCAAGGATGGAGCATATGATGGATCGTAAGATTCAGGCCGTTCATTAGCGCCTGGATGCTTTCGAGTTGAGAGTCGTGGAGAGGCCTGCTCCCACCATAGATGTGATCACCTTCCAGACAGAGTTGGAGAGCCTCTGTGCTGATGTTGATACCCTCTTAGCCCCGACTGAGACAGCACCAGAGGCTACCCCTACAACGGAGGAGGATGATATGGTGATGACTGCCTTATTCGGCGATGCTATGCCACCACTAGACTTTTCCCGTACTTCTGGGAAGCGCCACCGCTCCGACCATACTCTGATGCTGACGAGGCTCGAAGATTGAAGAAGAATGAGCGCAAGAAACTTGAGGTGGCCCAGAGGGAGTCTATACTTGATGAGGAGTGGAGATAGCAGCGGGCCAATGAGGTGGATGTTGGCCCATCTGTCATTCCGAGCACTACTTATGGTGCTCCCATAGTTGGCGAGGGTGCTACTGATGGCGTCCCTAGTGTTGATCCAACGGGCTCCGGGAAATTGGACACACCCACTTCTTAAGGTCTTCGGCACATTTGCACCACAGGTTTGCTTCACCCTATGCTTTACTTTTGATTTTTGTGCATTGAGGGAAATCGCACCTTATTTTGTCGGGGGTGGGGTAAATGGATTGTGAGTGATAGGGTGAAGTCTGAGTAACCCAACTCATAATCCTCCTTTGGGGTTTTCTTGCCTGTGTTCTTTTCCATCAAAGGACTGGTTACTTTTATGTTGAACCGGCATGTTTAGGAATGTATGTGTAGGAGTAACTAGAAGAATGAAAGCATGATGGCATGCAAAATACATAAGTTAAGGGGGGCTATGAAAATGGGAACCGAAAGAAAAAGGGTATGAAAAGAGTTTTGTGTTGAAAAGAGAAAAAGAAAAGAAAAGATGGAAAAAGATGACTTTATTCAAAAGAAGAAAAAATATGAATGACAAAAGTGCCGAAAGAAACAAAGAAAAATGAAATAAAACAAAAAGAAGAAAAGTGAAAAATATGATTTATAAAGTCAAAAGTCACATCTGTGTTGAAAAGTCAAGGGAAAGAAAAGAAAATGAAAAGATGTCAAGAATTGGTTGAGGAAAGAGGTAAAAAGCTAATGTAATACCAAGGAGGGAAGAATAGTCACTAAGAAGTACCCAAATATACCATACCTGACCCTGAGCCTAAGTTACAAGCTAAGAAAGTCCTATAGTGATCCTAGTGACTAGTTTGGAGAGTCTATGCAGTGAAAATAAGGGCAAGCCTATGGTATTGAGCACTAACTGTACTTGAAGTCACTTATGAGCGTGAGTGTTGAATGAATCCTTAAATTTGAACTATATATCTATTGTATGAAAAGGGATTTCTTTTGAAGTGAGGGCACCAGTTACATTGTTGGAGAATTGGTAACTTGGTGATTGTGAAAAATGTATGTTGTGGTGTCTATTGGTCATTCTATGTCATGTTTTGATCCGCATGAGTTAGCTTGTTGAGTATAGATGAAAAGATTTGCACCAATGTGATGGAATTAATTGAGAAATCCATGTGATTGCTTGAGTTTGTATGTCTTCTTCTACATAAGTGTCGTTTAGAGTTTTAGTGTGTCGCTTGAGGACAAACAACAAGTTTAAGTTGAGGGTGTTGATATACCATGAGTTTACGGTATTTTTGATGCATTTCACTAAGAGTTTGTGTGTGTCTAGGGCTATTTTGTATTAGAAATAATGTTTTGTGTATAATATTTGCAGGAAATAGGCTTGGATGCGGTTGATGGAGATGAGAGGTGAAAAAAATGCATAAGTAGCCACCAACAGAGTGACCCATGGATCGTAGTCCAACGACGGTCCTTGGGTTGTCAGTCGTAAGTCCTGGTCTGGGAGTTGAGTTTTAGTACTCAGTCCACGGAGTGCCAGGACGGACCGTAGACCAGTCCACGGACCGTGGGTGAGGCATCGTAGGTGGAACATCAGAGAAGTCTGACCAAGTGTGGAACTACAGAGCAAACGACGGACCGTAAGTCGACCCACGGTCCGTCCTGCACAACCTTCAATAAGATTAGAGAAGTTGAGGTTCCAGTACCTGATTGAAGTTTCCAAGTGTTGAGCCACGGAGGGTGACCTACGGACCGTATGTCGACCCACGGTCCGTAGGTCGTGCCGTTAACAGAAGATGCGTTCTAGCAGTTCATTTCCTTATTTTGTTTCCTGTTTTATTTAGGATTTGTTTTCTATACATAGGAATTTCAATCCTCTTTTTGGGGAGTTAGACATTATGGTATACTTCTAGTTATTGGTTTTTTGGAATTAAGTTGCAAACTTTGAGCAATTAACTTTCCGATTTTCGTTCTATTCAATTTTCTCTTTGAAATTCAATTGAAGGTTTTGAATTTCATCAATTCTTCTTGTAAGTTCATGAATTCTTTTTACCCAATTATGAATTGTGTTCTTTCAATCATGTGTAGCTAAATCCACAACTAGGGTTGTGGGAACCATGAGCAATTAACAAAGTATGAATAATAATTAAGTAATTCTTGAATAGTATTTATGCATGTATTGTTAATTATTTCGCTTAGAAGTCTTTTTAACGGTGCACAACGTTAGAACTCGCTTCGTTTCTACTTGCCGGACCAAGGAGGTAATGAATGAGAAAATAATTAACAACAGAGATTTAGTGGATGCTATCTAAAAGTCTAATGTCAATTGGAGAGAGAATGAAAACTAAGCCATACATTAATGTGATGACTAATCTGAGGTAAAAGGTAAGGTTTAGTAAAGCATACACCCGTAGCCGGACCAAGGTGCGTGGTGAAATTCCCTATTTGGAGGACCAATCACTTAGGGATACCTAACTTACCAACTTTGCATGTAAAACACTAGGAAAGAATTACTATTATTAGGATTACCGCGTTAAGAGCTTGTGGGGAACACATATACCCTAGTTTCTTTCTCATATTGATAATTCAAAGGTTGAATGTTGTCTACTTGTTACTAAAGCATTCTAAACTGTTACTTACTTACAAAATCCCCCCTGTTTATTTCTCAGAAATAAGTTGACTAAATGGAAATAATAGTGAGTTAAAGTTAAGTCTAATCCATATTCCTCGTGGGATCGACCCCAACCTATAAGTTGGGTTCTTTACTTGGTAACGATCGCTTATACTTCTTTAGGGAGGTGTAATTTGAGCGTATCAATAATCATGCTCCAGTTTCGAATGTTACATGACCAGTATATAAATGTTACATTCTCAGATTTGTAAGCTAGTAATTGCGCTATTCAGTATGTCAGTATTTCAGTTACATTTCAGTCATACACATATTCAGTTGGGAGTAGAATTAGCATCGAGTTGGACTAGGGTTCAGCATACCCTCATAGTCCTAGAACAACGTGCCCCCATAGGAGTATAAGTCCCCTCTATTGGGCATCAGATTTAGTGATCATGCAAGTCATGCCTTTATAACCTTGGCAAGGTATATTGGGTCCTCTCGATGGGGCGTATACATCGGACTCCATATTTAGCTCACGTGGTTTTATGTCGGTTAATAGTAGCTCCCACAGTCAGACTCTTAGTGCATTTGACCAGTTTTTCAGTATATACTTCAGTATTCAGTTTAGCATGTCATGTTCATGATAAGTACTTGATCATTGCATTCAATTCAGCTTTTCACTATTTATAGTATTGCTCAGTTATGCCTTGTTTCAGCTTATATATGTTTGTTCAGATTAGTATATATATCCTGTATGCTCAGTACATTCATAGTACTGACGCATACTCTGAGCTACATCCTTTTATGATGTAGGTTCAGGTACCCAGCATCCAAATCACGCTTAGATCGGTTCCCGATCCGTATTCAACAGCTTCAGTGGTGAGTCATCAGACTTCGAGGACAATAGACATGCTTTTCATTTCAGTTTTCTATTCAGTTTTCATTTTTACTAGGGTTAGCTGGGTGTATGTCCCAGAAATTCTAGTCAGTAGAGGCTTTTCAGACATAGTAGTAGTATCAACTTGACTTGTTAAGTCTGATCTTTGAGTTGTTATTAAACTCTTAGTGTGGCTTATGAATTCAAACTAGTTGGGTATCCCCCATTTTCTAGTTATCTATTGTTTTAGCTTCCGCATAGTTCTTGTTCATTTAGTTATCTTTCAGTATGCTTATGATATGCTAGTCACAGGGTTAGTTTGGGGTCACTCGTGATCCTAGGTCCCATGTTATGTCAAGGGGGTAGCCTCGGGGCGTGAAAACTTGGTATCGAAGCATTAGGTTCAAGAGTTCTAGGATGTCTATAAGCCGCACTAAGTAGAGTCTCTTTCATGGGTATGAGTGCACAGAACTTCATTGATGAGGTTAGGAAATTTTTTAGAGTGATGCAAGTAACTGATAATGATAGGGTGGAGTTCGCATCCTACCTGCATAAGGATGTAGCTCACATTTAGTTCACTCAGTGGAAATAAAATTGGGGTGCGGGTGCAGCTCCTGTGACTTGGGAGTATTTTACTGGAGCTTTTCTGGACAGGTTCTTTCCAAGGGAGTTGAGAGAAGCTAAGGCATAAGAGTTTATGAATTTGAAGAAGGGTACCATGTCAGTCCAAGAATACGGACTTAAGTTCACCCAGCTCTCCAGGTATGCTCCACACATGGTTGCCGATCCAAGGGTACAACTGAGTAAGTTTCTATTTGGGGTATCCTACTTGGTGAAGATAGAGTGCAGGAATGTTATGCTATTAGGGGATATGAATATCTCTATGCTTATGACTCATGCTCAGCAGGTTGAGGGAGATAAGCTTAGGGAAAGGGCTAAGGACAATAAGAAGACTAGAACAGGGAATTATAAATACTCTCAGCAGAAATCGAGTGGTTGAAATCGCTCATAGTTTCAGCAAAGGTCTACAGCCCCAACACCTTCATCAACTATTACTCCATCCCCCAGATTTCGACAGGATCAGAAAGGTAGGGCATCAGGCTCTAAGTCTCAAGGGAGTTCTTCAGGTAGCAGGACTTACCCAACTTGTCCAAAGTGTGGTAAGAACCATCCGAGCTAGTGTCTTGCAAGCAAGGAAAGGTGTTTTGGGTGTGGTAAGTCTAGCCATAGGTTGAAGGATTTCCCTTCTTCTAGGCAGGGGAAAGGAGGTAATAACAATAGGGCTCAGTCTACAGCACAGCAGTTCACCAACTCAGCAGGGTGTTTTATCTGGTACAGGTGGCGGTCAGTGCCAAAATAGGTTGTATGCTCTCCAGGGTCGCCAGGACCAGGATAATTCTCTTGATATGGTCACTGGTACGTTATGAGTCTTTCATTTAGATGTTTATGCATTGTTAGATCCAGGGGCTACACTGTCTTTTATAACTCCGTATAAAGCAGTAAACTTCGGTGTCAGTCCAAAAACTCTTTGAGAACCCTTCTCAGTCTCTACTCCAGTTGGTGACCCAGTTATAGCTAGATGGGTATACAGAAATTGCCCTGTCAGAGTCTTTCAGAAAGTCACCTCAGCAGATATTGTAGAGTTAGAAATGGTAGATTTTGATATCATTTTAGGCATGGATTGGTTACATTCCTGTTATTCCTCAGTCGATTGTAGAACTAGGATCGTTCGATTTTAGTTTCCAAACGAGCCAGTCTTAGAATGGAAGGGTAGTAGCTCAGTGCCTATGGGTCGATTCATCTCTTACCTTAAGGCCAGAAAAATGATCTCCAAGGGATATATCTATCATATTATTCAGGTTAAGGATTCAAACTCCGAAACCCCAACTTTTGAGTCAGTCCCAGTAGTAAATGAGTTTCCAGAAGTGTTTCCAGAAGATCTTCCCGGAGTTCCTCCCAAAAGGGAAATCAACTTCGGAATAGATCTTCATCTAGATACCCAACCCATTTCAATTCCTCCTTACAGAATGGCTCCATCCGAGTTTAAGGAATTGAAAGAGCAGTTAAAAGACCTTCTAGAGAAGGGCTTCATCAGACCTAGTATCTCCCCATTGGGTGCTCTATTGTTGTTAGTGAAAAATAAAGATGGTTCTCTCAGAATGTGCATTGACTATCGACAGTTGAACAAAGTCACAATCAAGAATAAGTATCCTATCCCCAGGATTGATGAGTTGTTCGACCAACTTCAGGGTGCTAGTTTCTTTTCTAAGATAGACCTTAGGTCCGGCTATCATCAGCTTAGAGTCATAGATAGTTACATCCCGAAGACAGCCTTCAGGACTCGGTATGGTCACTATGAATTTGTAGTTATGTATTTTGGACTAACAAATGCTCCTGCAGCTTTCATGGACTTAATGAAAAGGGTGTTCAAACAATATTTGGACTTGTTTGTCATCGTATTTATTTATGATATCATCATTTATTCTCGGAGTAAGGAGGAGCATGTGACTCATCTGAGAGTTGTTCTGAAAACTCTCAAATATCACCAGCTATTCGCTAAGTTCAGTAAATCTGAATTCTGGTTACTGTGCATCGCTTTCCTTGGGCATGCGGTATCCATCGAATGGATCCGAGTGGATTCTCACAAAATTAAGGCAGTACAGCATTGGCCCAAACCCTCCTCCCCAACAGATATCAGAAGTTTCTTGGGTTTGGCCGGTTATTACAAGAGATTTGTTGAAGGATTTTCATCCATAGCTTCCCCATTGAACAAGTTGACTCAGAAGAAGGTCAAGTTTCAGTGGTAAGATGAGTGTGAGAAAAGCTTCTCAGAACTGAAGACTAGGTTGACTACAACTCCGGTCTTGACTCTACCAGATGGTTCAGATGGTTATGTAATTTATTATGATGCATCTAGGGTAGGCCTAGGTTGTGTGTTGATGCAGTGAGGTAAGGTCATAGCTTATGCTTCTAGACAACTTAAAGTTCATGAGAAGAACTACCCGACTCAAGACCCCGAGCTTGCAGCCGTAGTATTTGCCCTAAAGATTTGGAGACACTACTTATATGGTGTTCATGTTGATATGTTTATAGATCATAAGAGCCTCCAGTATGTGTTCACCCAGAAAGAGTTGAATCTTCGTCAAAAGAGATGGCTTGAGTTCCTCAAAGAGTATGACATGAATGTGTTGTACCATTCTAGTAAAGCCAATGTAGTAGCTGATGCTCTCAGCAGGTTTTCCATGGGTAGTGTAGCACATGTTGAGGAAGAAAAGAAAGAGTTAGCCAAAGATGTTCACCGGCTTGCTCGCTAAGGAGTTCGCCTTACGGACACGTCAGATGGTGGTGTGATAGTTCAAAATTGTTTAGAATCTTCATTGGTAGTAGGGGTTAAGGAAAAACAAGATAGTGATCCTATATTACTTCAGTTGAAAGGTGGAGTTCATCAGCAGAAAGTTGAGGTTTTCCCCCAAGGGGGAGATGGTGTACTTCGTTACTAGGGTCGCTTGTGTGTTCCTAATGTGAGTGAGTTGAGGCAGCAGATTCTTATAGAAGCTCATAACTCCAGGTATTCCATTCATCCAGATGCAACAAAGATGTACCATGATCTACGGGAAGTCTTTTGGTGGAATGGCATGAAGAGGGACATAGCAGATTTTGTGGATAAGTGTCCTAATTGTCAACAAGTTAAGGTAGAACATCAGAAACGAGGAGGTATGGCTCAGGAGATTAACATTCGTACATAGAAGTGGGAAGTGATAAACATGGACTTCATTACGATTTTACCTCGTACTCGCAGACAGCATGACTCCATTTGGGTGATAGCGGACAGAGTCACTAAGTCCGCTCACTTCTTGGCTATCAAGATGACAGATTCAGCGGAGGACTACGCCAAAGTCTACCTCAATGAGATAGTCAGGTTGCATGGGGTTCCCTTGTCTATCATCTCAGATAGAAGTCCTCAGTTTACCTCTCATTTCTGGAAATCATTTCAGAAAGGTCTTGGTACTCAGGTAAATCTCAGTACAACATTTCATCCACAGACGGATGGTCAGGCAGAGCGTACCATTCAGACCTTAGAGGACATGTTGACAACTTGCGTGATCAATTTCAAGGGAAGTTGGGATGATCACGTACCTCTCATAGAGTTCACCTATAATAATAACTTCCATTCCAGTATTCAGATGGCCCCGTATGAGGCACTATATGGGCGTAGCTGTAGGTCCCCGATTGGTTGGTTTGAAGTAGGTGAAACAGCCTTGATAGGGCCAGATTCAGTTCATGGGGCTATGGAAAAAGTTCAGCTCATCAGGGATAGACTAAAGACAACTCAGAGTTGTCAAAAGTCCTATGCAGATGTGAGGAGAAGGGACTTAGAGTTTAAAATCAACGATTGGGTTTTCCTGAAGGTGTCACCTATGAAGGGAGTAATGAGATTTGGCAAGAAAGGAAAGCTGAGTCCCAGATATGTAGGTTCTTATAGATTCCTGAAAATGGTTGGTAATGTGGCTTATGAGTTAGAGTTGCCAGCAGAACTAGCAGGGGTTCATCCAGTCTTTCACATTTCCTTGTTGAAGAAGTGTGTGGGTGATCCGGCATCGATAGTACCATTAGAGAGTGTGGCTGTGAAGGTAGTCTTACTTATGAAGAGGTGACAATTGAAATTCTTGACCGTCAGGTTCGTAGGCTGAGAAATAAAGAAGTCGCTTCAATGAAGGTTTTGTGGAGGACTCAGTCCGTAGAGGGAGCTACTTGGGAAGCAGAAGCAGCCATGAAGGCCAAGTATCCTCATCTCTTTCCTTTCGATCCCGTTTCAGCTTGAGGTAATAGTTCCTCTCCAGTCTCTTAGTTTACTCTTGCGTAAATTCAGTCTCAGTATCATGTTCCTTCAGTTGCTCTTGCATTTCAGCAATATTTGCATGTTCTTGGAACTCTGTTCAGTTAGATATTAGTTTCTAGAACTTAGTGGTAGGGATTGCATCTCCTTCCCTCCATATTCAGCTAGTTTAGACTTCATTCGAGGACGAATTTTCCCAAGGGGGAGATAATGTAACACCCCGGATTCGAGATAGGCCAAATAATAGTTTTTTCAATAGTTGCAGGTGCCACCGACGGAAGCCTAACCACGGCCCGTGGTCTGGACCACGGACCGTACGTAGGGTCTGTAGATTGACCACCCAAAACTCCCCAGAAAACCACAACCTACGGCCAGACCTACGGACCGTAGGTGGGACCACAGTCCGTGGTCCAGGGTCCGTTGATTGTGGCCCTCAAATCTAGTCCCAGACGCCAAATGATGCCATGCTAGGATGGACCGTCGGTCAGTCCACGATCCATTGGTCAGGTCCGTCGGTGGTTCCGACAGCTTTTAAGTCAGGGTCGTCTTAGTCTTTTCCCCTATGCACTAGGCATTTAAACTACGTTGTTTAACAACTAAACTACGTCGTTTTACTCAGTTTAAGCCTAGTGATTTAGTCAGAACCTACCTAAAACTTTTACTCCCAAAAATCACCAAAACTTAGAGCGAAAAGAGAAGAAAGAAACCTCTCAAGAACACGCAACAGGTTTTCTTCAGTTCCAGCCTTGAAATCGAAGGATTTCTCCGTCGATAATATCACCAGGTATGTGGAATTTCATTAGTGGGTTCCTTTCATCCACTAGGTCCCTAGAATTGAGTTAGTTCTTCAGATTCTCATAAACTGATCAGACCCAGGGTTCAGCATACCCTCATAGTCCCAGAACTACGTGACCCCGTAGGAGTATAAGTCCCCTCTGTTGGGCATCAGATTTAGTGATCACGCCAGTCATACCTTTATACCCCTGGCAAGGTATATTGGGTCCTCTCGATGAGGTGTATACATCTGACTCTAATTTTAGCTCACGTGGTTTTATGTTGGTTAATAGTAGCTCCGACAGTCAGACTCTTAGTGCATTTGACCAGGTTTTCAGTATATACTTCAGTATTCAGTTTAGCATGTCATGTTTATGATTAGTACTTGGTCATTGCATTCATTTTAGCTTTTCAGTTATCTTTTCAGTATTTACAGTATTTCTCAGTTATGCCTTGTTTCAGCTTATATATGTTTGTTCAGCTTAATATTTATATCCTGCATGCTCAGTACATTCAAAGTACTGACACATACTCTGCACTACATCCTTTTATGATGTAGGTTCAGGTACCCAGCATCCAGATCATGCTTAGATCAGTTCCCAATCCGTATTCAGCAGCTTCAGTGGTGAGTCCTCATACTTCTAGGACAATAAACATGTTTTTCATTTCGGTTTTCAGTTTTGCTAGGGTTAGTTGGGGGCATGTCCCAGCAACTCTAGTCAGTGGAGGCTTTTCAGACATAGTAGTAGTATCAGCTTGACTTGTTAAGTTTGATCTTTCAGTTGTTATTAAACTCTTATTATAGTTTATGCATTCAGACTAGTTGGGTATTTACCATTTTCCAGTAATCTATTGTTTTAGCTTCCGCATAGTTCTTGTTCATTTAGTTATATTTCAGTATGCTTATGATATGCCGAACACAGAGTTGGCTTGGGGTCACTCGTGATCCTAGGTCCCGTGTTACGTTAAGGGGGTAGCCTCGGGGCGTGACAGTAGCTGCTCATGTATTCGTGGTAGAATTCCAAAAACGAGGACTACCAAACATACACATCCTTCTCATATTAAAAGAAGGGTAAAAGATAACATCAGGAGATCAGTGCGATAGGTTTATCTCAGCAAAGATTCCAGATAAATGTGACTATCCCATCTTGCATGAATTAGTGCTCAGGCATATAATGCATAGTCCATGTGGAAACAAGCGGCCAACAAACACGTGCATGCAAAATGGATAATGTAAATATCATTATCCTAGGCCATACAACAATAAATCAATTCAAGAAAAGGATGGATATCCAGTTTATAAAAGAAGAAGGGATGGAAGGATAGAGAGTGTTCATGGAATGAATATGACTAATCAGTGGGTCGTACCTTATAGCCCTTATCTGCTTACAAGATACAGTTGCCACATTAATGTTTAGGTCTGTTCAGGAGTCAAAGCAATAAAGTATCTATACAACTATATATATATATATATATATATATATATAAAGGTCATGATCGGTGTGTCATTTATGTTCAGTCTGATGATGGTGAAAAAGTTATTGACAAGATTAAAACTTTCCAAGATTCGCGGTGGGTTTCACCGCCTGAAGCACCATGCAAAATATATGAATTCAACTTGAGTGAAATGCAACCTCCAGTCATCAACCTTCAACTACATCTGCCAGGAAAACATTCAGGTACACATATTAATGTATAACAAAACACAATTTCTTTAAAATAATAAATATAATGGTCACAAGACAAATACTAACTCTAAACGAGCTCATAATATTTTACTGAAAAAAGGAAAATTTACAAAATATCATCACCTGGAATGGTGTCAAGTAAACAACGTCGATAGAGTATTTCAGGATGTGCTCAATTGACACTGAAGCACAAGCATACCTTTATAGAGAATTCCCTAAGTATTATGTTTGGAATCCCAAGGTAAAGACTTGGACAAAAAGGAAAACAAGATCTATAGTTGGTCGCATTGCAATTGGTAAGGAAGATGTAATAAACTATAACTTCATACACCTCGATAATTGTTAAACTTATTACTAAACATTCATTAAATTGTGCAGCTAATACTCGAGAAGGGGAAAGATATTATGAGCGATTATTACTAAACCATGTAAGAGGACCATTGTCATTCAATGACTTACTCACTGTTAAAGGCAAGCAATGTGAGACATTCAAAGAAGCGGCCAAAGAAAGAGGGTTACTTGAGTCCGAAAATTGCATATCAGAATGTTTAGGAGAGGTTGTTATTTTTAAAATGCCATCAGCCCTCCGAAGTTCGTTTGGTACAATTTTGGTTCACTGTAACCCAACAAATATAAGAAAACTCTGGGATACTTATTACGAGGATATGTCTAAGGACTTTAGCAATCTATATGGAAACTCACACAATACTATACTACAGTGTACCCTTAATAATGTTAAATTACTATTTGGAAAGTACGGGCAAGAGCATAGACATATATGACCTTCCTCAACTAGATCACAATTTGCTCGAAGTTGGTCAACCGGAATATAGAGAAATAAATGAAGAAATGTCCGTGAAAATACCTACAGAAGATTTTGATGCATAGTCACAATTAAATCCAGAACAAGAGCAGGCTTTTACAAAAAATAGTCCAAACAATCGATACTGGAGCAGCTGGAATATTCTTTGTGGATGTACCTGGGGGAACTGGGAAAACATACCTATACCGTGCATTGATTACCAATGTTAGATCAAGAGGTATGACAACTTTTGCTACAGCAACTAGTGGCGTAGCAACTTCAATTTTACCTGGAGGACGTATAGCACACTCGCAGTTTGAGATCCCCCTGTAAATAAATGAGTCAACTTTGACAAACATGTCAAAGAAAAGTGGTGCTGTCAAATTGATTAGAAAAGCAAAAGTGATCATATGGGATGAAGCGCCAATGGCCAAGCGGAAAACAATAGAAATAGTCGACATGAGCTTTAGAGACATAATGGACATTGATAAACCATTTGGTGTAAAGTCATTGTTTTTGGAGAGATTTTCGGCAGGTGTTACCAGTAGTTCCAGAATCAACTAGAGTAGAAATTGTAAATGCAAGCTTGGTGAAATCATATCTCTGTCCTTTGATGGAGAAGATTCAATTTACGAGAAATATTTGAGCAAGAACAGATCCAACATTCAGTGAGTTCTTACTTCGCGTGGGTAACAAAGATGAACCAACAATAGGACACAATTTAGTCCTTCTTCCAGAACAATTGAATGTCAAGAATTATAGGTATGGAATTCCAGAAGAATCCTTAATAAAAGAGATATTTCCAAACCTACACGAAAATGCTATTAGGGAAAAATATGTCACCGAACGAGCTATTTAGCAAACAGAAATGACCATGTGAATAATCTTAATGACAAGTTAATATCCCTGTTCCCAGGTGAAAGCAAGACATTCAATAGCTTTGACTCAGCAGAAGATGACACCAACAACTATTACCAAGAAGAATATCTAAATACTTTAACACCAAACGGTCTCCTGCCACATAGGTATCGAACAAAATACATTACAAATTACAATCATGAAGAGGAGGAAAAAAAATAAAATATGGATATATTTTGACATATCTTATTAAATGCAGGTTAGAATTAAAGGAAAATGCACCCATCATGCTGCTAAGGAATTTAGACCCTTCAAATGGCTTATGCAATGGCACCCGAATGATATGGCGAGGCTTTGCCCAGAATGTCTTGCATGCCAAAATATCAAGTGGTCATTGTGCAACAAATCATGTGTTTCTTCCCAGAATTCAGCTGTCACCACTACAAAATGAAGGCTATCCATTTAAATTCATTCGAAAGCAGTTTCCAGTACGCCTTTGCTTTGCAATGACTATAAATAAAGCGCAAGGTCAAACAATTCCAAATGTTGGTTTATATTTGCCCAACATGTTTTCTCACATGTTCAAAGGTACGTGATACTCTCAAGAGAGTTATCTATGTCCACAACAAAAGTACTTGTCCTAACAGAGCAACCCAAACGCCAAAATGGAATATACACAAAGAACATCGTCTATAAGGAAGTTTTAGGTATGATAACCTCATATACATATATGTTCATTGTAACACAATAATTAACTCTTTACAAATCGTACAGTCCTAACAACATTACATTGCTTTAAATCTCAGGTTTAGAAGACACACACACCTATGCAAACATAATCGATTCTTCATCGACCCACACTCCTCAATGCGTTCATGTCATATTCATGATAATTATTTGAGTTCCTCAATCCTCTCACAAAAATAGAGACATTTAACCCAACATTGTACACACTAAAAATATTAGGAAAAAGAAGTAGTCACACACTCCATGCTCTATTCTATTGTCTCTTTTATTGTTTCTTTATGGTTTAATGTTTAAGTTTCTTATTTGTTGATATTGTACTGCATTCTAATGTTTTAATATTATTATTATTCAGAATTTATAGTACTTTCATGCTTCATATTTGATGCTTCATATTATGTTGATGCTGTCATTCAAAATTTACCACATAAATATCCTACATATTATTAAATGCATCAATTAAATCTTTATCCCTTAACAAGATCAATAATAACATTAATAAATCAATATTAAGTTGATGTTGTCGTTCATAATTTACCACATAAATATCCTACTTATTAATAAATGCATCAATTAAATCTTTATCCCTTAACGAGATCAATAATAACATCAGTAAATCAATAATAACGAGATCAATTAAATCTTCTACTACATCAATAATATTGCACGCACTCATGACAAACTGCTTTACAAATGTCTCTCGAGTGAGAATGAGACAACTTAGCATAGCTCACATGTGCAACGCACGTGCCCATGACTAGTATTATTATAAGTGAGAAGGTTTTAAGTTCAATGTTGGATTACGAAAATGTCCTTCACTAATCTTTTATATTAAATATTATTTTACTAACTTTTAAAATTAAATCAATAAAGAAAATTAAACTAAACCAAATACATGATTAGATGTTACAACTTATCATTTTTCATTTCTTAATGACTTTGACTGTTAAATCTTTTAGCTTTTACCATTAAACACATTCATTCACAATCTTTCATGTACCAAATTTCTCCCTTTATAAATTGGATAGAAAATATTAGTCTACTACACTTTGTGTTTCATCATCTTATAGTTCTCATGTAAAATCCCCCCCGAACTTGTGTCGAAAAGTCAGTTACATGCTCAAACTATTGTGGCGACCTATTACACACATAATCTTGTTCAAAGTGATATTAACACCCCCTTTTGAAGACAATTTCAGTTTTGTGTGTTGTACACGCATTTCACACATAAATAATATTATTTTAATTTTTTAAAACCTTTTTCCATGATATTTTCTTAAACTTTTTTAAAAAATTAAAAATCTGGGCATCTTCCTTCTCTCACCATACATATCTCTTTTTAAAATCTATTTCTTCTTCCTTCTTCATTGTTCATAAATTGAAGGGGAAAATAAAAAATTGAAGAGAAAATAGGACTCAGTAAGTCGATTATGAAGTATAGAGATGTTGGCGGCGGCGATAGGCAACACCATTGTTGCCGATGGAACAAATAATTTTTTTTCAGATTTATAAAATTCTTTAAAAATCTTGATAACTATGTATGTAAATCAAGCATTTCATTAGTATTTTTGTGTGTAATTGATTAATCAAATATGCTATTGATGATTTGAGACATAAATATGGGATTGTGGTGGTTGTTGGTAGTTATAGAGAAGACAGAGATTGATAAATTATTTTCTTCGGTGAACTTTTTATAAATTTAGGCAACAGAATCATGAATTTTATGCATAAATGTCATAGAATTTTCAATAGAAATCATTATCTTTCTCATGATTCTTTTTCAGTGATCTTCTTCGGTGAATCCTCCGGCGAGTTCAAACGGAAAAATCATGGACTTTTCGATGGAAGTCATCATCTTCTCCACTCCTTTCTATTTTTTAAGAGTTCCTCCTTAAGGGTAGAGTGTTGGATGTTCTTCCATCAAACAATCAATGGTGACAAATGCATTGATTCCTTAAGAAGAAGAAGAACTCAAAAGAAAGAAAAATGTAAAAGCCTTAAAGAAATTGAGGTCACCAATAAAAAGATTAAAATAGAAAGAAAATGAAATAATTAATATATTAAAAATTATATAATGACCAATAAAATAGTGTCATGTGTTGAAATTTGTCATTTTAACATATAGTTTTTTTCTTCTCACATACCTTAAGGAAGGTGAAGACACTTTCTTTGCCATGTCACGTTCTAAGGGGATATTAATATCACCTTGAACAAGATTAGGTGTGTAATAGATCGTCACAATAGTTTGACCGTGTAACTGACTTTTTGGCACAAGTTTAGGGGGGAATTTATGCCTTTTTCCTTTCTTTTATATGCACAAAAATGTAGGTAGAAGTATTTCAGACAAGGGTGAACAATCTTTTATCAACAAGAGCTAGGTCATTATAAATTTTATACAATAATAGGGGTCAAACGTGCAAGGAACGTTCCGAAAACTAGCTATATACAATAATGAAGGGATAATAACAATATTTGTCCTTAAGATACAAGGTTTATACGAAAAATTTGAGATAACATTAGTAACTGAAAAATAATTACAAATGACAAGGGATTATTAATTTTGAACAAATGAAATTTTAGAACAAAACACAAAGATGAGTAATTTTGGTGACTTATAGATAACAAATTTTGCCAGTGATAACTATCTCAAGAGTTCTGAAAGGAAAAAAGAACAATAATTATCATCAAGATAGTATAACAAATTTTGTATTTGAAGACCGATTAAAATAGTATCATTATTTAAGGAAAAATAATTTACGAATCAAGAATTGAACCATAAAAATATTGTGAAAAATTGTGACCTTTGTTTGTAAAAGTGTTGCTAAAGATCCAATAAGAGAAAAACTTGGAGATGCATCTTTCAAATTTTAGCCTCTGTTCCCACATAATATTTAAGTAATTTATCAGAATAAATCCAGTACTTCACATAATCTAGGGAAGGGTGCATGAGTTCACGAGTGCACAAAACATAAACAGTTGAAGTATCTAAACAAGCATGTTGCAAGTTGATGATATTGTTTTGTTGCATTGCCTTCCATGGAACCCTGTACGGATTGCATCTGTGGATTAGTTTCGACCATCAATATATTGTGGTTGCTGAAGCGGCATGGAAGACAGTTGAAGCTGTGACATCTGGTGGGTTGGCAATAGTGTGGTCTACTGTTGCTTTGGTTGCTGCTGTTGCATTAACTTCTGTCTATGAAAAAGTAGTCGCTGCCTCTGCCGATGGTAGGACTGATGTCTTAATAGCTGGTTCTGCAACATTTGTTGGCTCTGCGACATTCTCTACCAGGCGCTTGAATTTTGTTGTAGGGAACCGAGCTTTGCTTGAACTAGGTTAGTTCCACATAGTGTACTTAATAAGCTTATGTTATCATGTTGAAGACTGTTAACAACATTATGTTGTAAGGAGCCAGTAGCCACCTGCTGCAGCGAGTTCAACAAGTTACCCTATCCCAAATCCCATCTGGAACCAGGTTTTACCATATTTATCATGTGATGTTGAGAATAGGAAATTGTCGAAACGCCAGACAAGGAATTATGTTGCAAGTTGGTGAGATAATTCTGTTGCATCACCTCCATAGAACCATCTACGGGCTGCATCAGTGGATTAGTTTGACCATCAAGAGATTGTGGTTGCTGAAGCTGCATAGAAGAATGTTGAAGTTGCCCCTGCTGTGGAGAACAAGAAGTCCTGCTGCGTCCCCAACTGGAACTAAGAAAGAAACATATGTTCTTCTCAACCGAGACCAGTTTGTCGTTGTGAATAAATTGAATATCCTGCTTGTTATGCCGCGAGAAAAGCATAATGCGTTCCAGCGTCACCTTGAACATTATTAGCTTTTCAATTATCTCATTTTCAAGACGCTGATGAAGAGTGTCATCAATAAAATCAGAAAGAAAAAAATCAGTTTAGTCATAGTCCTGTTTCTTGTCCGTAGCCCTACTTTTGAAATTCATTCTTCAAGTACCTCCCACGGCAACGCAAAAGGGATTAACGTTTAAGAAATGACATAAAGAGACAAATAACATAGCTTGCACGGGTCACACAATTCAGTAGAATGTTCATTCAAGGGCTTTTAAATTCAGATACATCAAGCCCTTGTTCGAAGAATGGATGCCTTAATTTCTTCCATGAAGGCAAAACAAACTAACAGAAAAATTACATGTGAAAACAACTCTTTTATGGTGTCCACTACCACCTCGACTTCACAATCATTGACAATGCTTCAACACAAACAAAGACTTCACAATCATTCACAATGCTTCAACACACACAAATCATGCAGATGCTAGAAATGAAAAGGAATTAGCCGCATTATAACTATGAGAGCATTGTTTCTCAAGATGACAATCGACAGGAAAGGATCCAAATTAAAGAAGCAAAAATGAGACTTTAGTGTCTTGAGCTTTCTGCATCAGT
Organism: Solanum etuberosum; assembly: GCA_029582245.1. Taxonomy (NCBI): domain Eukaryota; kingdom Viridiplantae; phylum Streptophyta; class Magnoliopsida; order Solanales; family Solanaceae; genus Solanum; species Solanum etuberosum. Next base: position 14,434 of record JAJONR010003087.1, on the reverse strand, counting down.
TCCCAATTTGAGGAGTTTCCAATAACCAATAGAATACAATATGCAGTACACCTTGGGCATGCTATATGCAAATGATGGAGTATCATTTGACGAAACTTGCAAGGGAGTCAACCAAAAGTTGGAACTATGATGATGCTCTTAAAGGGGTGTTGATGACATACCTGCTGCACTTTATGAGCAATTTTCTCGTATAAATCATTGAGGTCTGATAAATACATCTGCTTCATATACTTGATCTGCATTACAATTTTTCAGCAAGTCAAATGCGGAAATGTCATGAATGCATTCCCATGTTGTTAGGTGATAATTAGATCAAATGTACGATGTAGTAGAGAACAAACTAGAGAATCTTCACCAAAGAACCTTCCAGATAAAAAGGTTAAAAGTGAAGTAGAAGAGGAAGACAACAACTAATTAACATATAACTGGTAAAACAAGTAACTGATCTTTGCTTCCTTCAGCTTCTTGGTACTCACATCAAGAATACAACTTGCGTAATCTGATCGTAGACCAGCCCAACCAGGAGGAATTAGAACAAACTTTTTTAAAGTTAGGTTGGAAGATATAGCATAGTTTAATAGCAATCGCCATTTTATTACTTTACACCTTTATCATAAATAACGTAAAAAACAAGGGTAAACACTGAAATAATAATGATGTTGTTGACGACTAAATCCCGAAATAAGACATACATAGGTTGGATGAAGTAATAATAGAACTTGGATTCCCATAGGTTGATTGTGAGGAAGGTGGGGGCCGCTTCTTGCTAAATTGGATTGTTGTAAAAGCTGAACGTGCGTGAGATCTCATTGTTGATGTCAGTTACTAATAAAGTAAGAACTTTTCGGGGTTGGTTCTCTGCTCTACCTCTGCTTGGAACAGCGCCTTTTCTGGTAAAAGAGGGAGATTCCAAAGAGTGTGCTTGTAACATGGGTTTTTTGGGGCACAATTCTAAATTCGGTGGATAAAGCATCTGCTCCTCTACCCTCCTACACTTAAATACTAAACTTTTGTTAGATGCGCCTAATCCAACGTGTCACGTGTTACACTCTTACCACTAGATCAAAGTTCGTTCATCTCCTTCAAAGCATTAATCATTTTCCATTACCGACAGCAGTCTTGTGGTGCTTGGTGAGTCCAAACATTCTATTACAGGGAGCTATGTTGGGGCTGCAGAGCGGTCAGCGGCATTCTCCCATCTATCTATCAAACATTTCATTATGGAACTTTCTCCGAATTCCTCGGTTCGGGCCGAAGAAGCATGACTGAAATTTCACAGCCAAAGCATCGATTTATTGTGTGGTTGGCTGTACAAGGGAGACTACTTACAAAAGAAAGATTAAAGCATCTAACTATTACAGTGGAAGATGCTACATGTTGTCTTTATGCAAGTCAATCTATCGAGACTCTATTACACATTTTCGGTAGGACTAACCATACCTATGAGTGAGGTTCAGAAAGTGATGGAAGGCATAAAGAGGAAGAACTGGGGAGCAGTTTCAGAAGGAAGTGATCACAGCTATTTGGGGAGCAGTGATCTATCATAAATGGAAAGCAAGAAACTGGATGATTTTTAGAGGATCATACATGTAATAGTGAGATAGTTTTATTACAAATTAAGAAAGTAGTTATAGAAATATTAGACTTAATTAAAGGATCACCAAGTTACTTAGTGCCGAACTATTTTTCTTATTTAGTTGGAAACCTATGCTTCTTAGTACTATTCCTAGAAGGTGGCTGAGATGATAGGTGACCTTCTGGTGTACTGTTGTTTGTTGGTTAAATGATAGGTAATTTATAGTTTTATCAAAAAATAATAATAATGATGTAGTTGACTTCACAAGTGAAAAACGACAGAATGGAGAATATACAGCATGTTATATGTTTACTCTTGGAGAAATCAAAGTATTCCAAATTATTACAAGATAGTAAACCAAGTCGTGTAAGTAGAGAAGGAAGATTTTCGAAAACGGAAGCACTGGATTCTCTATTATAAGAAATCAAATAAAAAACAAAAAAAGTATACCAACTAATACAGATGAACGGATGTCTTTTAACAGAACACATCTTCATATAGCCATATATTCAGATATATACATCTTGTACAAATAGATTTATCCCTCAAACTAGCTATTAAAGATTTTAGTTGCTGGAAAATAAAGCAAATTGGTGACATGCCATGAAGACTTTGACCCGAACTTACAGACAAATTATCCCATGAATTAATTTAATATGATCTCAGCACTCAACAACTAATTTTCCGTAATCATTTATCAAAATATGCTTCACTTCTAAATCATGTCACTGCATGTGAAACTAATTTTTGTCGTTGACAATATTTGTCCTATACAGGCTTACACAGAGCACCATCGACAGTGGAGTTTCATGCTCGTTTCTAACAAGTTACCTGTTTACACACTCAAATTTATATTTCTTCTAAGAAATTGATTACATAGAGAACCTTGCAGGGAGGGGTACGACCATGAATTTAATTGAACACTTGGTATGGTATACATTTTCTATTACTCTATAATCATAAGAAATATTTCGAAACATTCTGCTATTTCTTTATAATGTTATAACCAGCCAGTTTATCAAAGTCCACATATCAAATTTCCACAGTTTTTAAAATCTTGAGCAAATTAAAAGTGTCATTGCAAACCATATCTTATTTGAAGTTAATTATAAACTACACAAGGAGAGAGAATGCAACAATGAATTTCTTGTAAATCTATTTCTCCCTCATTTCTCCTCTCTCCTCCTTTCTATTCTCTTCTTCTCTAATTATGATATTCTCCTTTTCTTTTATCTGCAGATTCGAGATCTTCCATGGATACCCACTCATTCCTGATATCTTAGATTTAATTAGTATTCAATTTCATTGTATTAGACATCCATTTTCCAGTTTATATAAATCATAGAAAAGTGTCCCAAAAAAACTGAGTTGATTTAATTTTGAAATTGCAATTTACAATCAGATCCTAATTAGGATCCTGATAGGATAACTTGTCCCAACCAGAACCGACACCTGCTACTACTTTCGGGAACTTATAAAGTAAATCCCGCTCCAGGATGATAGCCCACAAACAACACAGTAAAAATAAACACCACTAAACAATTTTCATAGTAGTAATGTAAAATTATTGACAAAACAAAAGAAAAAAAACAAGTACAGGTAAAGATCGAAAAAAAAGAAGGAAAATCACTACCTTGAGCATTATTTTTATCAATATATATCTCTATCCTGACCAACCTTTTGACACCCTAACCTGAGCCCTAGTTTATATATTTATATGTGGAGTTAATTTTTTGTGTAGTCTCTCAAATAGTAATATTTTTTTTATCAACTTTGTTTTTTTTTATAAAATAATGGTCACTCAACTAATAATAATTATCTTTAAAAATTATTTTACTTTATTTGATAATAAGAAATTAGTCAATTTTGTTTTGTAATATAAAGCTCACTCAACTAATCATAATTATTTCAAAAAGTTATGCAACTCTATTTTTTTTATAACTGAAAAATTACTTAACCATACTATAGCTCGAAAAGAGATCAAATCAACCCAGAAAAGTAAAAAACAAGGAAAGAACTAAATCTAATATTATTGATTTACCGCATAAGATATTACACCTTCCAAGAAAGCATTAAAATTCTTTATTCAATGTCATTAAGATCAAACTTTTAAGACGCACCAATCGATACTGTCATAGCTAATTTAAGTGCTAGTTTAGTAACTACGATTATTGATTCAATTATCTTTCCTTTCGTTCTTCTTTTCATTACCATTCTTCTACCCAAAGGTGATAAGTTATCAATGAATTTAATTTGTACAATTTTTAAATCTTGACTGTTGATGGATGTATAACTATCGTCCGCAGTCAACCGTACTTTGATACAAAAGATTGATGTGTCACATTCCTAACTACGAGATTGCTCCACTAGAAAGTTTATTTCCATGCTTCTATCCAAAGTTGAGAAATTATCAATGAATTTAATTTGTACAATTTTTCAATCTTAACTGTTGGCAAACGTATAACTATCCTTCGCAATCAACTATACTTTGATACACAAGATTGATGTCACATTCCTAACTATGAGATTGTTCCACTAGAAAAGTTGGGTGCATGACTGTATAAGAAATTAACCTATAATATTAAATGTGGAACTTAATTTTTAAAAGTACAATTTTGAAAGAAAAGACATGTAATTGTTTTTCAAAAGTTCTCTCCATTGTTAAATTATATAAAATAATGAAGGGATAATAGCAATATTGGTCTTTAAGATAGAGCGTTCATACGAAAGATTTGAGATAACATTAGTAACTGAAAAGATTTACAAATGGCAATGGATTATTAATTTTGAACAGGTGAGTGTTGGTTATGAAGTTTCATTAGCAAATAATTGTGTTGTTATTAAGTACGATAAGCAATTCATCCATAGTGCTCCTAAAATACATCATCTATTTGTGTTTAAAGTCTCCCATGACATGCTACAACAAAATGAATTAAATAATATTGATATTTCTCATAAAAGAAAACACATTTCTGAATTGAGTCAAACTTACTTATGGCACTTACGTCTAGTTCATATCAATATAAATAGGATTTCAAGGTTGGTTTCTGATGGACCTCTGAGTTCATTGAAAGTGGAGGCACTACGAACCTGTGAATCTTGTTTAGAAGGTAAAATGACAAAGAGGCATTTCCCTTCCAAAGGAAATAGAGCTAGTAATAAGTTAGAATTAATTCATTCTGATTTGTGCGGTCCTATGAATATACGAGCAAGAGAGGGTTTTGAGTATTTTGTGACTTTCACAGATGACTACTCACAATATGGATATATTTATTTGTTGCGCCAAAAATCTGAATGCTTTGAAAAGTTCAAAGAATTCAAGATAGAAACGGAAAGCGACATGGTAAGCATATCCAAACATTACGATCAGATCGCGGTGGTGAATACCTTTCGGTGGAATTCATTAAGTACTTATCAGAATCGGGCATTACATCTCAATACTATGCCCCCAGAAACACCACAACAAAATGGTGTGGCAGAATGAAGAAATAGAACTCTTTTGGAAATTGTTAGATCAATGTTAAGTTATTCAGATTTGTCTTTTAGCTTTTGGGGATATGCCTTAGAAACTGCAAATTACATTCTGAATTTGGTTCCTTCCAAATCTATTTTCTTTAACCCCATCCAAATTGTGGAATGGGCGCAAGCCTATCCTACGGCATATTCGAGTTTGGGGATGTCCAACACATGTATTAAAAGGGAAAACAAATAAGTTGGAATCAAGGACAGAAGTGTGCATTTTTATTGGATATCCAAAAGAAACTAAAGAGGTTTATTTTATTTTCCTAAGGAACAAATGGTAATTGTTTCAACAAATGCCAAGTTTCTAGAAAAGGAATATTTAATTAACCATGTTCCTAGAAGTAAACTTGTGTTACAGGAACTAAGCAAAGGAATAACTACTAATGAAAAATCAACACAACTACCTAAAACAATTGTTGACATACCATTGCATCCACGTAGTGGTAGAAATGTCCATCGACAAGAGATTGATTAAGAGGATTCTCCATAGGTTGCTCGAAAGCAGACTCAAGAGATCTCGCTACCACAAAGTAGTGGGAATAATGTCGCGCAACCTGAAATTATGGAGGAAGTAGTTCAGAATGTTCACGATTTAGTTCAAGATGTAGCAAATCATGTAGTTGCTAGTCATCGTAGTAGGAGAGTTATTAGGAAACCATAATGATTTACGCTCTTGGGAGAAGCATATGATAGAATCCCTAAAGAGACTAATACAGAACCATTAAATTACGCTGAATAACTGCATGATAAAGATACTGAAATGTGGGTTGTTTCTATGAACTAAAATGGTATCTATGTACTCAAACAAAGTCTAGGATCTTGTGGAACCACCAATAGGTGTTAAACTTATTGGTTGTAAGTGGATCTACAAGAAAAAGAGAGGTGTGGATGGAAAAGTGAAAACTTTTAAGGAACGGCTTGTTGCGAAAATGTTTAGTCAAAAAGAAGGAATCGATTATGAGGAAAAAAAATTCCCGGTAGCCATGCTTAAATCCATTAGGATTCTCTTATCCATTGCTGCTCATAATAATTATGAGATTTGGCAAATGGATGTCAAGACAACTTTTTTAAACGGAAGTCTTTATGAGTGCATTTATATGGCACAATCATAAGGTATCATGGTAAATGACAATGAACACATGGTTTTGTAACACCCCACTATTTGAAAGAACAAGAATTAGAAAGAAACCGTTTTTGGAAATAATCAAATTTGGAAAGTTTGACAAAGTTAAGCTAAGTTTGAGTTTTGGGTCAACTTCAAACGATCATAACTCCTAGCTCAGGATGAGTTAGGTGTGCTACAAATACCATAAAAAAAGATCTTTGAATTATGTTTCCAACGCTGCTGAGTTTGGCCATTTTCAAGTTCGTATGAGGGAGATATACCCATTTGAAGTTGGACTGTCTAGATAAGGAAAGTCAAAACCGGATTTTAGAAGGGTACTTTGGTCTTTTCACTACCCTATTATTTAATTTCATTTTTAGTAATGAAGTTGGGGTCTGAACTGATTTGGTTCAGTTTATGCTTCATCAAAAAGAGTTAGGGTTTTGAGAGGAGAGAAAAGAAGAGGAGAAAAGAGGAGAAGAGGCAAGGAATCGTCAAGTTCCTGAAGCTAGGCTTGTGGATTTCATCAAGGGGTGATCTTTACGAGGTATGTGAGATTACATAGCGTTGGGTTAGTTCACCCATGCGCCAATCATGATTTTATTCAACGATATTTGGTTCTTGAAAGTATAGAAATTGAGTTCTTGATGGATTTGTTTGAAGTTTCTCTTGGGTTCTTGATTGCTGAGTTAGGGTTTTCTCTATAATGCATTCATATTATTGCTTTATATTGAAATGAGTTAAGTTGAGTTGAGTTGAGCCCGGGTATGTTCTTTCAGTTCCTTTCAATCTTATGTCTTGTTTTAGTATTCCCCTCGCATGCTCGTACATTCAATGTACTGACGCCATTTGGCCTGCATCGTTGTTATGATGGAGATACAGCTAACCAGGATCAGCATCCTGCGCTTCGTTGATCCAGTTGAGCATTCAGAGTCTTGTGGTGAACCTCCTTACTTTCCGGAGGATCCCTATTTACATTACTTTAGTAGTTTTCAGTTGTTAGGATGATCGGGGGTCTTTTCCCGACATCCCTCCCAGTTTTAGAGGCTTCATAGATAGACATTTAGTTAGTTCATTTGTCATTATCTTGTTATTGGCTTATGTTGAACCTTGAGTTGCCATTTTGGCTAGTTTAATGTTCTTTCAGGACATTCTAAGTTATTTCATGAGTTATCTTTTGAGAACTATTGTCCTATTATTTAAGTCTTTTGCTATTAGTTAAGCCAGTTCAAGGGTTCGCTTGGGGCCAACAATGATTCTCGAGTGCCCGTCCTGCCCATGGTGTAGGCTCGGGGTGTGACAAACTTGGTATTAGAGCACAGAGTTCAAGAGTCCTAGGGAGTCTACGAAGCCGCGTCAGTAGAGTCCTAGTTATCGGTGTGAAGCACGCCACATCTATAATTACGAGGCTGCAACATTTAGGAACTATCTCACTTCTTTCATACTCTTTTCGTGCAATAGAGTTTAACTCTATAAAGTTTCTTTCTAACTCGTGCCTGCGCATATTATTCAGATCATGCCTCCACGAAGAGCTGTCCGAGGTCGTCCGGCTAGAAGGAATGTTGAGGAACAAGGGGTACCTAATGCACCAGAAATGCAACCCCAAGGAGAGGTCACCAATGCTGATTTCCGTGAGGCTATCCGGATGTTAAGTCAAGCAGCAACCAATCAAGCTGGACAACAGAGAGGAGTTCGACAAGAAGTGGCTGATACTTCGAGGGTCCGTGAGTTCCGAAGGATGAATCCTCCAAGCTTCACTGGTTCAGGCGTCACAGAGGACCCAGAAAACTTTGTTGAACAGCTTCAGAAGGTCTTTCAGATTATGCATGTTACTGATGCTGAGAGGGTGGAACTAGCTGCATACCAAATGAAGGGTGTCTCTAGAATCTGGTTTGATCAGTGGAAAAAGAATAGAGCTGAGGGTGCACCACTTGTGAATTGGGCTTTGTTTGAGGAGGCTTTCATGGGGCGTTTCTTTCCCCGTGAGCTAAGAGTAGCAAAGGTACGAGAATTCCTTACTCTTAAGTAGGAATCTATGAGAATTCATGAGTATAGCCTGAAGTTCACACAACTTTCCCGGTATTCTCCAGAGATGGTTGCTGACATGAGGAGCAGGATGAATTTATTCGTTGCTGGGTTGTCTCGCCCATCAAGGAAGGAAGGCAAGGCAGCTATGCTGATAGGGGATATGGACATAGCAAGGCTAATGATCCATGTGCAACATGTTGAGGAGGACAAGTTGAGGGATAGAGAAGAGTTTAAGAATAAGAAGGCTAAGACATCAGGGAATGAGTCCAGGCAGTAGAAGAGTAATGCCAACCGGTCATCTTTCCAACTGAAACAGAAGGGACCTACTCCATCATCTGCTAGTGCACCTACACCAAGGAACAGAGGTGAGTACAGTAGTTAGAATTCACAGGGTTTCAGAGCTAGACCTGCCAATTCTCAAGGTAGTATGGCACAAGGGGGTAGTAAGCCTCCTGCATGTACTAAGTGTGGTAGGAGCCACTTAGGGGTGTGTCGTGATGGCTCCACTGGTTATTTCAAGTGTGGTTAGAGCGGTCATTTTATGAGAGAGTGTCCTAAGAATAGGCAGGGTAATGGTAATGGGGGCAATAAAGCCCAGTCTTCTTCAGTTGCTCCACCAGACAGAGCTGCATCTAGAGGAGCTACTTCAGGGGTAGGTGGATGATTAAACTGTCTTTATGCTATCACTAGTTGCCAAGAGCAAGAGGATTCGCCAGATGTTTTCACTGGTATGATCCAAGTCTTTAACTTTGATGTTTATGCTTTGCTAGATCCAGGAACGAGTTTATCTTTTGTAACTCCTTATCTTACTATGAATTTTGATGTTCTTCCTGAGCAACTTCTTGAGTCGTTTAGTGTTTCTACACTTGTTGGTGAGTCTATTCTAGCGGAGAGAGTCTATCGTGATTGTACCATTTCCGTCAATCACAAAAGTACCATGGCTGACTTAGTTGAGTTAAATATGGTAGATTTTGATGTTATTCTAGGTATGGACTGGCTTCATGCCTTTTATGCATCAATAGATTGTAGAACTCGAGTAGTCAAGTTCCAGTTTTCCCAGTGAACCATTTATAGAGTGGAAGATTAGTTCATCAGTGCCTAAGGGTCATTTTATTTTTTACCTTAAGGCGAGGAAGTTAGTTTCCAAGGGGTGTGTCTATCACTTAGTCCGAGTTAATGACTCTAGTGTTGAGATACCTCATATCTAGTCAGTTCCAGTAGTAGAAGAGTTTCCAGAAGTCTTTCAAGATGATCTTCCCGGAGTCCCTCCTGAGAGATAAATAAACTTCGGTATAAATATTCTTCCTGATACTCATCCTATATCTATTCCGCCATATAGAATGGCACCAGCAGAGTTGAAAGAGTTGAAAGAGCAGTTGAAAGATCTCCTAGAGAAAGGTTTTATTCGACCAAGTGTCTCTCTTTGGGGCGCTCCGGTCTTATTTGTGAGAAAGAAAGATGGTTGTCTTAGAATGTGTATAGATTACCGTCAGTTGAATAAGGTTACTATCAAGAATAAGTATCCTCTTCCGAGAATTGATGATATTTTCGGTTTGTTTCAGGGTGCCACTTGTTTTTCTAAGATAGACCTCAGATCAGGCTACCATCAGTTGAAAGTAAGGGAATGTGATATTCCAAAGACAGCATTCAGAACCCGTTATGGTCATTATGAGTTTCTGGTCATGTCGTTCGGTTTAACTAATGCACCTGCAGTGCTCATGGACCTTATGAATAGAGTATTCAAGCCTTATTTAGATATGTTTGTTATCATGTTCATTGATGACATACTGATCTATTCGAGGAATGAGGAAGATCATGCTAGTCATCTCAGAGTAGTTCTCCAAACTCTAAAAGACTGAGAGTTGTATGCTAAGTTCTCTAAGTGTGAGTTCTGGCTTGAGTCTGTGGCTTTCCTAGGCCACATTGTTTTCGGTGATCGTATTAGAGTTGATACTCAGAAAATAGAGGCAGTGCAGAATTGGCCTAGACCCACATCTCCAACAGATATTAGGAGTTTCTTGGGGTTGGCTGGATATTATAGAAAGTTCGTCGAGGGATTTTCATCTATTTCATCTCCTTTGACTAAATTGACTCAGAAAATAGTGAAGTTTCAATGGTCTGAAGCTTCTGAGAAAAGCTTTCAAGAATTGAAAAAGAGGTTGACTACTGCCCCAGTATTAACCTTACCAGAGGGTAAGCAAGGCTTTGTTGTATATTGTGATGCATCTAGAGTTGATTTGGGTTGTTTGTTAATTCAGAATGGCAAAGTTATAGCTTATGCCTCCAGACAGATTAAGGTTCACGAGAGAAATTATCCAACCCATGATTTAGAGTTGGCTGCCGTAGTATTTTCTTTGAAAATATGGCTTCATTAACTTTATGGTGTTCATGTAGACGTTTTCACCAATCATAAGAGTCTTCATTATGTGTTTAGTCAGAAAGAGCTTAATCTCAAACAGTGAAGGTGGTTAGAATTACTCAAGGATTATGACATGAGTATTCTTTATCACCCAGGCAATGATAATGTTGTTGCGGATGCTTTGAGTAGATTCTCTAGGGGTAGTACCACCCATTTTGAGGAAGATAAGAAAGAGTTAGAAAAAGAGGTGCATAGACTTGCACGATTAGGAGTTCGACTAATGGATTCCACAGAAGGAGGAGTAGTGGTGATGAACGGGGTTGAATCATCATTAGTATCAGAAGTAAAAGAGAAGCAAGACCAAGATCCTATTTTGCTTGAATTGAAGGCAAATGTTCATAAGTAAAGAGTAATGGCTTTTGACAAGGGGGAGATGGTGTATTGAGGTATCAAGGTAGATTGTGTGTACCAAGGGTGGATGAACTCCAAGAGAGGATCATGGAGGAAGCTCATAGCTCCATATATTCTATCCATCCGGGTTCCACAAAAATGTATCGTGACTTGAGAGAAGTATATTGGTTGAATAGTATGAAGAAAGGTATTGCTGAGTTCGTTGCTAAATGCCCGAATTGTCAACAAGTTAAAGTAGAGCACCAAAGGCCAGGTGGTATGACTCAGAATATGGAACTTCCAGAATGGAAGTGGGAGATGATCAATATGGATTTCATTACTGGGTTGCCAAGGTCTCGCAGGCATCATGATTCTATTTGGGTGATTGTTGATAGAATGACTAAATCAGCACACTTTTTGCCGGTAAAGACTACCCATTCAGCAGAATATTATGCTAAGTTTTATATTCAAGAGGTAGTTAGACTTCATGGGGTTTCGGTATCGATTATTTCATATAGAGGTGCACAATTTACTGCACTGTTTTTGAAGTCATTCCAGAAAGGCTTGGGTTCAAAGGTGAACTTGAGTACTGCTTTTCATCCTCAGACAGATGGTCAAGCAGAGCGCACTATTCAGACTTTAGAAGATATGTTGAGGGCTTGTGTGATAGATTTCAAAGGTAATTGGGATGATCACCTCCCTCTCATTGAGTTTTCTTACAACAATAGTTACCACTTTAGCATCCAAATGGCTCCTTATGAAGTTCTTTATGGGAGAAAATACAGATCTCCTATTGGATGGTTTGACGTTGGTGAAGCTAGGTTGATAGGACCACAGTTAGTGCATCAAGCTATGGAGAAAGTGAAGGTTATTCAAGAGAGGTTGAAAACAGCGCAGAGTCGTCAAAAATCCTATACTGATGTTAAGAGAAGGGAGTTAGAGTTTGAAGTATATGATTGGGTATACTTGAAAGTTTCACTCATGAAGGGTGTTATGAGATTTGGTAAGAAGGGGAAACTTAGTCCTCGGTATACTGGCCCTTACAGAATATCCAAAAGGATTGGTAATGTAGCTTATGAGTTGGAGCTACCGTAAGAGTTAGCAGCGGTTCATCCGGTATTTCACATCTCCATGTTGAAGAAATGCATGGGCGATCCTTCACTTATCATACCAACTGAAGATATTGGTATTAAGGATAGCTTATCTTATGAGGACATTCCTGTTCAGATTCTAGACCGCCAAGTTCGCAAGTTGAGGATGAAGGAAGTAGCATCAGTCAAAGTTCTATGGAGAAATCAATTTGTTGAGGAAGCTACTTGGGAAGCTGAGGAGGATATGAAGAAGAGATACCCACATCTCTTAGAATCTGGAGAAGTTCCAAATTAAGGTTCTAATCCTTTTCCTGGCATTTATTTTAAGCTGCCATGTTGTATTTACATTTTTTTTGTTGGGTGTTTGAGCTAGATGTTAGATGTTACACCTTTAGCCTACTCAGAGTAATCTCATTCGAGGATGAATGTTACCAAGGGGGAGATATTGTAACACCCCGTTATTTGAAAGAACAAGAATTAGAATGAAACCGTTTTTGGAAATAATAAAATTTGGAAAGTTTTACAAAGTTAAGCTGAGTTTGAGTTTTGGGTCAACTTCAAACGACCGTAACTCCTAGCTCATGATAATTTAGGTGATACAAGATACCTTAGTAAAGATCTTTGAATTATCTTTCCAACGCCACCGAGTTTGGCAATTTTCGAGTTCGTATGAGGGAGATATGCCCATTTAAAGTTGGACTGTCTGGATAAGAATAGTAAAAACCGGATTTTAGAAGGGTACTTTGGTCTTTTCACTACCCTATTATTTAATTTCGTTTTTGGTAATTAAGTTGGGGTCTAAACTAATTTGGTTCAGTTTAACCTTCATCAAAAAGACTTAGGGTTTTGAGAGAAGAGAAAAGAAGAGGAGAAAAGAAGAGGAGATGCAAGGAATCATCAAGTTCTTGAAGCTAGGCTTGTGGATTTCATCAAGGGGTGATCCCTACGAGGTATGTGAGATCACATAGAATTGGGTTAGTTCACCCACGCGCCAATCATGATTTTATTCAACGATATTTGGTTCTTGAAAGTATAGAAATTGAGTTCTTGATGGATTTGTTTGAAGTTTCTATAGGGTTCTTGATTGTTGAAGTTGTTGAGAAGTTCTTGATTTATATTCATGAAATTAGATGTTGTTTTGAGTATATTCTTGCATACTTTGGTTATGTAGTTGAACCTAAGTGTTTGGGGAAAGAACCAATTGAATCTAGAGGGTTTGGAGTTGAAAAATGAGCAAGAAAAATTGGGGAAATTCTGGGGAAAGGGGTGGGGAACCGCGCCAGCTTGAGTGCCCCACTTTGTGTTTTTTAGTTTGGGCTCTGGGGCGCCGTGCCAGCAAGTGCGCCCATCCCCAGTTCTAAAGTTTAAACTCTGGCGCCCCGCGCCACTCAGAGCGCCAGGGAAGCCAGGTTCTCTACCCTTTCCCACTTCTTTCCGTACAAGTTCCCTTGAAACATACCTATGTTTTCTAGTCGATTTCTACACTATAAGTTATGTCTAAACAACATGAAATCATCCATAACATGAGATCATGAGCCTTGAATCCATAATTCAATTCACCGAAAGTTAAGAGTCAAGTCAAGAGAAGTTCATAGAGTTTCCAAAAGTCTTTTACAAACGTTTTAACTTTGTTTTAAGACTTGAGTTTTCAGTTGAGTAAAGAGTAAAGATTGAAGTTCATTTCTTCAAAAAGAGTATATCGGGACTATGTATTCCCAAAGAGTAAATGTTTCCACATTTAAGCAAGAAAGGAGACTATGATTTCCAAAAGAGCCTTTGAGCTAGTTTTCAGTAAAGAGTAAATGCTTTCACAATTAAGCAAGAGAGGAAACTTTGATTTCCAAGAAGAGACTTTGAGCTATGTTTTGAGCAATTATCTCAAACCACAGAAAGAAGTTATGTTTTTAAACATAAGAGCTAGTATTATATTTTGGGAGTAGTATTGAACATCGATATGAGGGAGAGTTCAGACAACTCCCAGCCCCCACAAACCATATAGCCAGCATGGGTAGAAAAGGGTCATACTTTTTAGATAATTCCTTAATGCTTTTAGATAGACTAGTGGATCCACTTAGTATTCAGGTTCTATACCCTCGGCAAGGTATAAGATGTCCCTATTAGCGTGAGGCAAAACGTTGTATCAGCACAATAGCTCTTAAGTGATGGTTGTCGGTTAGAGAAACTCCCACAACGGTATTTTGTATTCTTATATACACAAAAGTAAATTGTATTTTTATATACATTCTAGAGTTTATATTGTATCTTTGCATACATACAGAGTTACTATTGTATTTCTAAATACACCGAGTTGTTATCATGTTTTAAGAGCTTTTCTCTATACTGCATTCATATTATTGCTTTAT